>MU227881.1:2567744-2605302 GCA_018584345.1 Thuja plicata | reverse complement strand
CAGATATAACCTCTATAGTATCTTCAACTTTCTTAGCTTCTGAAGATGCTTCAAGTGTTTTTTCTTTCTCTTGTGATGATTTTATTTCATCTTGTGTTGTACTGAATCCAAGACCAGTAGTGTTCCCTTTTTTTCTTTGCGCATTGAGCTGGGATTGAATCAAATCAAAACTTGTGTGGAGTTTTTAAAACTTATCCTTTGATTATGTTAATTCAGATTCCAACTTCTTCTTTATGTTTTCCAATTCCAAGACTTTCATGTTTGCCTACAGAAGTTCCTCTTCCAGTTGATTGCTTTCTTTGATCTTGTCTTCAATGGTGTTCTAGCTATCTATAAGCTATTCCTCCAGATCTTCAAGTTTATCTTTTAGAGATTTGTTCTCTTCATTCATGTTTTTGACCATTTGTCCTAGATCACTTGTAGAACAATCTTTCAGATCTTTTCTTAGCCTTTTAATAAGTATTTGAGAGCCATCATTTTTCAATCTTAGTTTTGCATTTTCCTTCTCATATCTGTCTAGATCTTCAAGAGCTGCTTCAAGATTCTTTTTCAAATGTTTTTCTTCAGTTGAGTCGATGATCTCCTCAAGTGGTTAAACTTTCTTTCAGAGGACTAGAGCTTTGATACCAATTGTTAGAAACACTAAGAGGGGGGGGGGGGGGGGGGGGANGGGTGAATCAGTGTTTATCTACTTATTATATTTTAGCCAATTAAACATATATCAAATGTGCATCCAAAGAAACATAATACAAGAACACATAACACATGATATGATTACGGAGAACCTTGATCAGAGGAAAAATATGGTGGGGATTAGTACCCACAAAATATTGTACTTGGTATAATGAACCTGTTAAAGTTCCTTTGCCCTGTTAGAAGCAGTCTTTATAAATTGAGTACAATGACCTGGTTAAAGGTCTGACCCTGTTAGGAGTCTTTTACAATAAACCTGTTAGGGATGTATGGCTCACTTCCTAGGCTCACTGCCCAAATAATATGAAGGCTACAACCCTCTGAATGTTGATATGCACTATATCAAAAATGAACTGCTATAGTGACACTATTGTTTGATCAGTTCTGTGTATGCGTGGATGCTCTTACTTATTTAAAGAGTTATATCATCTTCTAAATTCATTATATTGTACCTCTATAAGTTCTTCTTACACAATAATCAACACTTGTAATATATCTTTACATTACATACTTATATCTTCAAATCCGAATAGGCGCGATCCAAAACAAATCATTAGTCGGCCCTAAAACAAAACTACATAATGCTTCCAAAAAAGTCAGCCCAAGTGTGTTTACTATAACATTAATTACATTATTAAAAACTTACAACTAAAGGCACTTAGCCATTACATTATAAAATCATACATGCTAATCAAAATTATAGTCGGCTTCCATGCTCTGTTTCTTGGACTGCAGGTCTACTAATCTATCTGTAACTTTTTTGTACTGATGTTTTGTACTCTGTGCATTTGGTCTAGCATGTATATACACTATAGAGTATATACCTAAGTACACATGTTTAGGTGTGCTCTCTAACACATGCGCTAATGTGTTGATCTCTATATCTCTCTGTCTGTCCTATTTTCTGTACTTGGTCATTTTATCTTCTAAGTTATCTTGACAGAAACTTAGTATGACTTTGTTGCCATGATTGACAAAAAAAAAAATACATCATTCTTCCTCAGGAAGTCAACTTTCCAACAAAGATCACGAAAAGTGATCAATCTTTGTAAACTTTAACAAGCTACTTTATTTACTGCAGTAGTGAATTTTTGTGGGTCTCATCCCCACCGTAATTTATACCTTCTAACAGGGGTTTTCTGTGATACCAAAATGCTAGTGTCATGAGTACTTAAATTTCATATATGTGTATTATTTACTTTACATGCATTTACATTTGAGTAGTGACATTACATGTTTGGTATATGAAACTTAGCCCTTTCCTTGAAAGAGATATATGCTGAAACAACATAACTATAAATAAGTTGCATAAATAAAGTGGAAATACCTGATACCTTAAATTCAAATAGTCTAAAATGCATAAAAATGGAGACAACTCCATGATGATAGTATTTAACCTACACTAAATGGTATACCCTTGTTCATAAAGAAAACTATTACAACATGCTATATCTATAACTTAAAACTGAGCACACCTTATTTACATGGAAAGGAAAAACAAATTTCAAAACTAGAACCTAGATTGGAACTCCCTCTTTGGACCCCAAAAAATGCAACATTTCTCCAACCAAGAAGAAGAGAATAAATAGAAGAAGAAGACACTTAGAATTAACCTCTGGTTGACATGTGTCTCCTCGTTCAAAACATATCTCACCACAAATATCTTCTCCATTTTAAGAGATCACAATCATATATGATTTTCAAGCATAGTCTCAACAAAACTTGATTCACTCGCCACTTTTCTTTGCATCCTGAAAGTCTAGAAAATCCTCTCATGAAGAAATATTTATCATTTTGAAATAAAACCATTTCAACAATTGGCAAGTGCATATTTAAAAGGATTTCCTGTGCAAATTTAAATCATTGTTGTGCAAAGTCAAAATATATTAATTTAATACTAACTTACAATTTTGTACATATCAACCAAATTCCTTATCATGTGTTACTCCACCATTGTCTCCAGAATCCACCTAAGTTCCCACCCAAGCACTCTACTGGTACTTACATCACCTATACACCTAGAACCCTATGCAACCACACAATTTGAATGGGCACACCACTTATGCCATCTTGAAATCACACCCTCGCAACACCTATAATTACTATCCAGTCATTTGGGTCACATTTCATCGCCAGATCACCCAACTAGGTGTGGGCCTACAAAACTTCTTTATCCTTCAATTGTCCACCATGCTCTCCAACCGAGCGCAGTCACCAAGATCCTTCTTGTTCTTTTATTATACTAGCTTGTATGCATTTTGATATATAAACATTTAGAAACTTCACCCCATAGCCAATGTGAGATAATTAATTTCTTATTTTTTTCCCTACAACATTTCCCAGTGCACTAAAATTATCTTACCTTTGACCAAGTTGAGGGCACTCACCCACATCCCCAACTGCTTGCGCTCACCAAGAGCCTCTTCTCTTTACTTCATATAATATTTCAAGCACTTTGATATAAAATGCATCAAAACATAGCTCCCCAATACATATGGGACAATTGCATTCATCTCTCCAAACAAAACAGTTCATGCACCCTATGTGCATCCCCATTGTTTGGCACGCATCAAGGGAGACCATACACTATTTCATAACTTTACAGCTTGGCATGGGCAAGGAGTAAAAGGGAAAAGGCTATTGAAATGACATTACACCTACCATTTTGCACTAGCTTGAAATTTTCCAATGCCTCTTACCCAATCACGGTGCACAACCCCTTAATACCTTGGCACAAAAAAGGAAGAGTAATGACTTTACTCCCACCAATTTACTTAACAACAGTGAACCATACATACCTTCTAAGACCTTTCCACTTCACTTTTTCTTTATTCATACGCCCAATCCAATCCAATAAGTAAATTTAAAAAAATGGGACCAATAACAGAAAAAGGGACATCTTAAATAACACTTGAATTCTAAACCAATATTTCTATTAAGAACATGCCCAGAAAGATTTGAGACTCTTTTAAGAGCCATTTTCTACTCTTTTAGCGTGCTTGAGGAATACCTGTTGTTCTTTTTGTCTTACAAAAATGCACCAACATACTCTCCTTTCTTCTGAGCCACCCACTGGAGATCACTCGGATCAACATAATAGAACACATGAATAATTGGAGTGCCATTTCTGAGCATGAAGCAAAGCTTGGCCAGACACCAGGGAGATTAAGCATAATTCTTTGAAAAAATAGCAATATGAAGGCCAACAGTGTTCATTACCTCTTTTATTTCTTCAGGTATGGAATCACCCAAGTCTAGCTCTTTTTCATCTAGAAAATAATGTAAACCAATAATATCTAGGCTATGATAGATAGTGATAGCTATTTTATGCTTTGTATCACAAGTGCGATGGTTAATAAAAATACCCCATGGCCTCTTCTTTGCTATTGTCGATGATGATGTAGATGCTTGCAGTGCAGTTTCATCAAATTTTCCTTTTGAAACTTATTTTCACCTTTAAATTACCTAAATGTGGCCTATGGTGCAAATGTACCAACAAACATTAAATTGGCAGCCACAACAATTAATCTTTTATACCTTTGTAAACTGATCCCATAAATATGCAATTGGCCTCTGGAACTCGCTTCAAAATATGATCAGATAACTTCCTGTAGCATTCAAAACTGATAGAATGTGAGATTTTCATGTTTATTACTAATCTGCAAAAACAACTCCCCGATGCTTCCTAAGGCAGGATATTTTAATCTCCAAAGGTGACCGCTTATCACAAAATGCAAAAGCACTTGTTGAAATGACGGAAATTGATTCTAGAATCGAGTTTGAAGGAATACCAAGAAATGCCTTGAGAATTTTCTACTAATCTTGGTAGTAGATTTACATACAAGGAGTATAGATCCAGCATTGGCATCTCAAAACAACCATTTGATACAAAGTTACAATCCTCTAAAATTGACTATTCTACAAATTCAACTTTGTCAATACTGACACCCTGCGTAAATTGTTTTTGATTTTGATTTCACAAACCCATCAAATGCACACCTTAAAGTATGAAAGACTGGGCATGAATTCATTTACATATAGAGAATTGTTTTTCAATAAGCTTATTCTGACAGTCAATTAGTCAACTGAAACTATCCCTCAAAGTTCGCCTTCTAACAACTTTTTGATTTCAAACTCAGTGATACTATATAAATCTGATTTAGAATTGACTAAGAAAAATGACTAGATGGATTGACCATAGTCTAAGAATATTCATGATGGAACATTTCCATGATTAAAATATAAGGGAATATTCAATTCATCATGTCATTCAGCTGGACGCAACTTGTATGACCCCAAAGTAGGGTATTTTGTACTTTTGCATTTCACCCAGGAAATTAGAATAAAATGCAAACATAATGGCCTTAGAAAACTCATCATCTGAACTCACAAGAATCTGGAAATGGATATGTAGAATAAATTTAATTCCTAAAATGTCTCAGAACAATCCTTATGTCATGAGTCTCAATCCAAGAAAGATACAAACCTCCAAAGTGGGACACTTAGTAAACTCTAAAACTGTGTAAAGTTAGATCTGGGTAAGTTGCATTTACTTTGAGCTTAGTAGACTAGTCAAATGAATTGACCATGGTCTCAAAATGGAGATAGAGGTTATTTTCCATGAATAAAACATGTGTAGATTATTTTTATGTTATAATGGCCAAGTGGGCAAGATATATTCCTCCAAAGTAGGTCAATTAATACAATCTGGAAATATGCAAAGTGCAGATTTGGGTTAACACCTCCAAACAACTATCTCAAAAACATATCTAATCTGACTTCTGAAAGCTTTAACTCACTAAAATTACTCCATGATAGGTGATGAGAAAATTTCCCAATTGATTTGTTGTGAAAATATCCGGATCTCATTTTACTTACTACCCAAGTAGGCCCTTTCAAAAAATTTCAGGGGCACTAACTTTTTGCCTTAGAGAAATTTCAACTTGGTCACTCCAAATTTCTCCAAAATTTGAGAGTGAAAATAGTGTCTCTAACTCAGGATGCATTCCCCTTGTGGGAATGTAGAGGACTTGGAATCTCATGTTGGAGTAGACCACATAAAAAATCAGATTACTTCTTTTTACTTCAAAAACTGGGCTCCTTATTGAAAACTCAAAACACCAAACACTGCTGAAAGCAAAGCAACTGTACAAATATACAAACATTTTTACAAGAAATTCCAAACCACCAAAATTAAATCAACTCTTACCTCTGTCAAAATATGGTTCCCATCATTTAAAATTATGATTAATCTAAAAATATCACTGTTATGCATCAAACTGTAATCACTATAACTAACACCCTAAAATATTCTCATACAACCAACATTGTATGTGCACTTTTCATCATTCTAAACTTTATCATCAGGGATCAACTCAAACAATTCATATTTATATGGAAGACTTAAAGGATATTGACCATGCAAAATATATTCAGAATAAATGCAACGTTCTTCTCAATTCAATTCACCTCTAGGCTTTTGAAAAACTTCATCACGTTGAACTGGAAAAAGAGAAAATGTATTTTCTGCCCGATAGCAACATCTAGTAAAAAAAATGCATCAACACTCTTTACATCCCATTCTTGGAAAAAATAACATACCTCTAACTCCAATAGACAATCTAATGTAATTTTTGAACCCTCTTTCAAATTCACATGAAATGTTTCAAAATGTGGCTTCAACAAGTTAGTAGACAGCCAATAACACATGTCCTCAACATGACACATGTCTCCTTGATATAAATCACTTCTACAGGAAACATTATTAGCATTACTAGTCTTCATTTGACAAAACATTAATTTTATACAATCAACACTATCACAACTATCAACGTTCACATCAAATAAGTTGACATCCATTTCTATTTCAAATACAAAATCAAATTTAATCTCCATATCATAGGAGATAATTTCCTAAAAGATTTCATAAGTTGGTTCATACAAGTATGACAATGAATTATCATTAAATAAAACATTAGAAACATCACTAAAGATATCATCCATTTTAATGCCATAGTTGTCTTCATTAGGAGAAGATGAAACTAAATCTGAATTGAAACAATGTTTAACATTGTGTCTTTCACAACATGAATACTCCATGCCATGATAATCATTCTCATTATTGAATAAACCATAACCATTTTTTCACCACTAATCTTCCTCCTCCTCAAGCATATGTGCTGGTTGATCAACATTTACAAAATAAAGGGGATGAGAAGAAAATTTATTTGTTGTATGAATAGTTGCAATTAATGGGACAACAATATCATAAGAACTTGCAACATTAATTTCAGGTACAGGTACCTTAATTAATTTCTCATATATATTGTCTTGAACATTTTCATGTGGAAAAAGTATAGGCTGAAACATATCCTCTTCATTTGAACCAAGTATGTACTCTTCTAACTCAATATCATTATCAACAAGAAATGATGGATCTTCACCAAGCTGGTCATCATCATCATCATCATTATCTAGGATAAAAGAGTTCATCATTTTATTAGACAAATGGGCATCCTCACAATCATCTCGAACACATGACAAGTCTTCATCATCTTCACAAGGCTGCATATAGACCATCATCTTATTTTTAAAAAGATTAGGGCCATTCTTGCACCATTAAGCCTCTTCCTCACTATTAGCATTAGCGAAATCTGATATAACCTCACCATTTGGGGCTTCAACATCATTATCTGATGAAACACCTGGCCCCTCTTTACTTTCCACATTTGACTACAAACAATTTATTTATGTAGCCCCATAACTAGAATAACTAGTTTCCATTTTATTAGGTGTGTAACCCCTATATACATCTATCTCTACCTTAAGAACATTGTACAATTATTCACTAACCATGTTAACACCAATGTGAGGGGAAACCACTATTTTTAGAAAACACTCTTCATTCACATTTTGTTTTGAACCATAATTGAAAATATGGTTAATAAGATCAGTAGGGATAAAAACATCTTGACATTAATTTTCATTTCTTAAGTCACACCTTTCTGTTGTATTTTGGGCATCATGATAATGAACCCGAGTAGATATAAAACCCCTTGGGATTCCATACTTTTCATTATTTTGAATATCTACTACTATCAAAAAATTCTGATGCAATGTTTTAGGCTCTTTATCTCTCAACAAGTAGCTCATCTTTTTACCAAATGCACCTAAATAAACAACCAAACAAACAACATTGTTTGGTCTAAAATTCATTGGGATCTGACCCAATACTCTTGAAAATATGAGATTTAAAGGAGGAACCAACTCATGGTTTTATATTTGTACCTCCATGAAATTCTTTATCACTGCATATGGACTAACCCTTTCACCAAACTGCTCCAAAAAGGCTGAACCTAACTCTTCCCATGAAGAGATATAACACTCTAGAAAAAAAGAGAACCACTACCTTGCATCATCGATTAAAGATTGGATAAATAACCTCATGATGCTATCCTCATAGTCAATATCAAAATCCTTAAATAAGTTCTTAAACTTTCTATAATGCTTTTTAGCATTTTCCTCTCTCTCACCACTAAATTTTGGCAATTTTTCTCTAATCTCGAGTGGAAAATGATTTGGGTAACCATGAATGCCTTCAAGATTTAGAGCTGCATAATACTTAATGTTGAAACTCTATCTACTACACTACTATGAAATCTTAGTAGGCATAATTAAATTTGAATGTATGAAAGGATTGAAAGATTCAATATAGGTTTATAATTGCACTTGACTTTAAAACAAAATCAATCATACGATGGTTACAAACCTCCTCCTTCTTCCCTCTCAATTAGTGCTAGCCACTTAATAGGGAAAATTTTAACAATTGATTTTCATGGAGCTATAGTTATCCAATGAAAAACAAAATACCTGGATGTGATGAAGTTGCTACAAAACATTTGATTTGAAGTCACCTTCACATCTTCATTGAAATATTTGGTAGAGTTGCCACATCTTTACAGAGGATAAATTTCAAACAACAAAATCCATTTGACACATATTGAATTTATAGGTTTTCTCCAACCAACAATGCCACACAATCTTCTTTATACTCAATGCAATGAAATCACCTTCCAGGCTGTCCTTACTTAGAGATCTGAAATAAATTTCAGATTCTAAACTCCTTGACTCTTTTCATATGGATTTAAAACTTTAGTCTCCCTAGTAGAGTTTTCATTTTGTTGGTGAATCAGATGGGCTAACTCAAATGAATATTAATTTGACTTATTTATACAAGAGTTTCTAGGATGATTTTAACATTGTTCCCCTGTGGAGTTTCCATTTTGTTTGAGCCTTTTCTGGCAACCATCAATCCTAAAAGAGAGAATGAGAACCAGACCTAGGGATCTTCATTGAGTTCAAAAAATATGCTTCATCCACATATTGAGGACAAGAAAATCCAACATTAACCAAGCATACACGCCTTTTCCACTTTGAGTTCCACACACTCAGGTGGGTGTACCTAATAGTATATATCTGCATATATAATAAACCTCTTACTACACAACACTATGTTGACATACAACTATGGATAATTCTTATATTTTTAGGTGATGGTAATTTAAAACTCTACCAAAATTATGAAAACTCCCATTTTCAATAAGTGTGCTGAGCACCAAATAAATTAACTCTCCCATAAATAAATTTGAAACTAAAAGGATTTTTAATTATTTGAAATTGCTTCTCAATATACTTCAAAACCGTATAGACCATTTCCTTTGTCATGGGCTACAGAGTCAAACACATAACCATAATAGAATCCATTTGAACAAAAAATAAACTAGTAAGCTTTCAATATGCAGATGCCTTGCATTAACAATTTTAATTATATCATCACAAAATTCTACATATGAATCCAATCCTTGTATTCAAGCTTGTTGGTGCTCAAATCAATAGATTGGATTTCCTATGGACCTGCCAATCCAATGTTGGGAAACCCAAGTGATTTGGCTGACTAACAAAGTTTCAACCAAGACAAGGCTGAACCTTCTGCAATTTTGACTTTGTAGAACCAAGGCTGGTAGGCTATACCTTATATTTATCCTCCAAATCTCAAGGCTTTTTTATAGCAGATAAAGTATACTTCAAACTTCGTTCTCTCAAAATATGGGAAGGTACTTGAAAAAAAATCTTAACTTAAAGTAGTATGTCATAAAATACTAACTGAAATACATTAATTTATTAAGAGAATATTTGTAGATTTGAATGTGAATTGAAAAGTGTTATGCCCTGCATACCCGTTGCTACATTTTGTAGGAAAAATGTTGGGTCCCCCCCCTTTTTTTTTGCTTTTGCATTTTCCTTGGTTCCTTTTGTTTCTTTTGTCTCCCTCTAGGCTTTGCCCCAGCGAGGGTTGTTTTCCTTTTTGTTTCTTGTATTCTTGCATCTCCAGGACACTGGTCACGGAGTTGGTTTGTTCATTTTGAGCCATCCGAATCCTGGACTCTGGGATTCTCTTCCATCATGTCTTCTTTTGTTAGAAGGTGTGGATGCATAGAATCCCCCGGTCTGGAGTCCAGAGTTTTCTTGTTCAAGAGTTTACGGAAGGAATGAAACACTTTTTACCTTAAGGGTATAAATAGAAGTTACCTGTCATTTTCAAATTTACCATGATTAAACACTTAGAGCACTCAGAGCAATTCAAAGGCGATTAAGGTGATTTAAACAATGTTTTTCTTCCTATGCTTAGTGGTTGATTAAATAGTGATTTGCAATATTTTTTGTGGTTACTCAAAGGATAACTTGTTGCAGAGTGCCTCCCATGCTCATTCTCCCTGTAGCCTCTATGCTTTCAGGTGGGCGCTTCAGCTCTCTTTTCTGGTTTCTTTTCCTTCCTATTTTGTGTCTTCTGGTTTTCTCACTTGTTTTTATTATTTTATTTTATTTGTTTTGTTTTGTCTTTTTGTTTCTAATTTTTGTCTTTTCTCTCACCTCCCATTGGTGGGTTGGTTCTGCTAGAGGGATGTCCACCCTTTGTGTGGCTGTATAACTAGTAAGTTTCTATGTGAATATCTTTGTATATTTTTTAGCCTTTGTATATTATGTATTTTGTGCATTGTGTGAATTTTTGTTCATGTCTGTATATATGTCCATTTTGGGCCAGCCTACGAGTCATGCTTCGGCCCTTGTATGTGCTTCGGCTCTGTCTATATGTATTCCTTGTATATCCTACACTCTGTCTAGTGGCAAGATTGTTGCACTCCATGCAATAGAGGTACCAAGTTTGGAGCTCGTCCAAGAGAGATGTCTGCTTGGTTTGAACTTAGCACCTTTCTGGTTTGGGCCATGGTGGTTTTCTCTCTCCTCCATCAAGTCAGTATTAATGGTGGGTTAAGTTTCCCATGCAAGCATTCAAATTTGACCCAAGTGTCATTCACTTCCTCATGTGTTCAGATAGTTTTCAGCATTAATGTCCCACATTAGCCTAATACGACTCATTTTTGGTCATGTTAGTAACAGTTAGTTTTCTAGACTACGGGTCCCAGGTCTTCATTTGGTCCTTATTTCATTTTCATCACATGAGCTGAAATCCCTAGAAGTCTGGGTTGAGGTCAAACTCTTAAGTCTTTCTTATTATGTGTATATCTTTTTTAGAGTATGAAGTGAACTAACAATTCTTTCAGGAACAGATGTGAAGTGGTGGAAAAAATATCCAGGATCTGGAATAATGCAATGTGTGTGTATATATATATATGTGTGTGTGTATGCTAATGGTCATCTTGTCTTGCAGGGTGTTGAAATATCACTCGTTAATCATGTCAAAAGCATCTACATCTTCTCCACCCGAGAGTCCAGAACTCCCTACCACCGCTGCAACCAGGGCATTTTTCAAAACAAAGGCTAAGAAGGCATTGGAAAAACTCATGCTGACTATGAAATATCTTAAGGGTGACACTATTCTGGGATCAATAGTTGATTCCAAGGATAAATGGGTCTCTGACACAAGTGTCAGAATGTGGGTTAAAATACAAGCCTTAGTGAAGATGATGTACATTCAACGCACTACCAGAGATCCATTAGCCATCAACGTGGCCAACTTCGGGGTCCTCAAATATACTTGCTTCCCCTTCTTCATGCAAGCTCTGGAGCTCATCCTCACTCTAGAAGAGCACTACAACTCAACCATCCAGGTTGTTATGCACTCTCCCCTAGTTCTGACCAGATATCCAATGCCCATGGTGTCTTAGGATGCCACAAATTTTTAGGAAAGGCTGGGGATCCCCAAATTCAATGATGCAGTTGTCCTCACTTGGACTTTGGCCTTGGAGGAATTTCAAAAGCTGGAACTCATGGCCCAATAATACCTCAACAACAACTGGCTGAAGACGCCAAGGAAAGACTTCAAAAAGATGAAACTGGAGATCCTCCAGACTGAATTTAAGGAAAGCATATAGATGGGATCATTGCACTATGTAGGATCTTTGGAAAGCCCCATGCCTAGGAATTCTCGGCATGGATGTACTATTTCTTTCTTGGGATCACCTCTGGAGAGAAGAACTTTGATTAGGCCACTATCATTGCCAATCACATGGACTCCCAACTTCTCCAGGTCACACAAACCCCCAAGTTCTACATGAATTCTTATGTCTTGTGGGCTCTGGCACAACAATTCCCCATCACGAATGAGCTACTGATAGTAGGTGTACTTGGGATTTTCCCAGGTCAGAATTCTCCATGGGATTATTTCCTGCAGATCCAATGGGAGGCTAGTTTCCTCAGCTTCTGTCGAGTAAATGATGCCTTCATCTACTACAACCTCCTCATACCCACTTGGGACACTAGATATTGAATGTCAAAGAAGGAAATGGATTTGGTTAGCTCTTATGGTCATTATTATATTCAGTTTTAGTAACATTCATACACTTGGGTGACCGGCTTCTCTGAAAAGCCCTACTTATTACCCAAACATTATTGAAATAAGATAATTCTTTTAGAGTTTTGCAGTTAGATCCTAGAGTTGCATGCCCTCTTCATAGTGAAGAAGGTCACCAACATCCCATTCCCAATAAATTGCAGAAATTATACCTGTAACCTAGTAGTAGCCAAGGAGGCCAACAATGAACTTAAGAGCCTGGGGCTGGCAGAATTCTATTTAGAGTGGAAAAAATTTGATCTACTTGATAAGATAGCGACAACACTTCCCCAGATCACCCCTCCACATGAGCTTCACATTGAAGATTTTTGGGAAGATTGCCAAGATGACTTTGAGGTCCGGAACTAGCATTTTCATCCAGATGACTCAAGGCATGATGAAGCACCTTAAGCTTCAAAAGTTCCCAGATAACTTTTCAGACACCAGGTCCACAAAAGACCAGCAATACAAAGAGAAGGGGATAAAAAAAATGGCCCTCCCTTTAGTAAACTGGGACACACTAGAGGGGCCCACAATTGAGGACATCACCAATGATGTCATTGAATGCAATCATGCATATTTTCAAAAGGTGTGTTCGAAGAGCACACAAAGGGTCAGCCCGTTTGTACAAGGTTCAACTTTCAGGGCTAGAACCTCCTTGTAGGGAAAGGATAGAGGGAAGAGAAATATGGGTACCCCATTCCAAGTCCCATCTATGGTTCCCATAGAGGAACAGATGCAGCAAACTCTGGCGGCTTCACAAAAAATGAAAGACAAATTAATCACCCAGTTGGCAACCCCAGCTATTATGACCGGACCTGTCTACCCTACCACTTCTCCTTCACTTAAAAAATTGATGGTCCAAGCAATGGGGATTAGAGAAGAGGAAGAATGGGAAGCCATATTGGATGCAGGGACCCCATTGGTGACAAGGAGGAAAAATAAAAGAACAACTGATCGTCAGCCAAAGGTGGAGCCAAAGCTCGGGATGCCTAGCATCCCTGAAATATAGATTGTCTCCTTAGACTCCCCGGAGCTAGAAAATCAACTTGAAGATCCCCTAGAGACCTCCACTCCACATGATGTTTTCAATGACATATTTAGGATAGATGAACTTGTAAACCTACAGGGGGATATTGGGAAGGTAGTAGAATAAATAGCTGCCCAGGGAGAACATGGTGATTCCTGCTGAAAAGGAGACCACAAAGAAACAAGTTGCCATGGAGCTAGAAGGAAAAGAGGAAGGGGAGAAGGAAAAAGAATAGATAAATGTCTTCAATGTTCTAGAGATAAAATTCCCAGAGACCAACACTAGGGAGGAAAGGCAAGTGCAGAATGAGCAATCAACAACTATTGAGAGAACTGGACCTATGGGAGCAATTGTAATCTCAGTCACCATGCTTCAGATGTTGCCTCCCACCTCAAAGAGGGTAACATTTGGTGAGGTAATCACAGTGGCACAAATGCTAAATCTCGGCCCAATACCTCCATCACCTCTAGAAAATACACCAATAGAGAAGAACATTCTGTTAGAAGGAGCTGACAAACAACAACAACAAGGTGAGGGGCAGAGCCCCAGGAATATAGATGTAGAATTCAATGCTACTAAGGACATGGACACTGGGGTAGATGATAATAATACCACTAAGGTGGATGATGCTGGTGGACCTAAGGATACAAGAAAAGAGTCCAAAGAGGCTTAGAATATCGGGGATGCACAACAGAACATCGAAGGGGATTTACAGGATCAGACTCTGGAAGTAAGGCCACCCCTGCCCCCACCACAATGACTAATAGATTCAAGAAAAAGGAAGGCCTTAGCACCAGCCAAGGCCTATCTCTCTTTGGTGGAGATGATGGTGCAAGCATAGAATCCCCCAAAGGCAAAGAAAGCATGGACACTCCATACCCTCCAAACTGGGTCAGGCAGAGACACAATTGTGGTAGTTGCAACACCTCCCACAAAGGTGGATGCAATGATAACAAAGGCTGAAGAGTATGCAATCATAGAGATATCTTTGGGGAAGAGGGGAAAGCAGGGTGAATTAGACCTGCTAAAAGAAGTAGCTAAGGTGGTAGGAGCCCACTATGAGAAGGAAGCCCAGAAGCTCAAAGAAGAGAAGGAAAAAAAAGCAAATATTGTTGGGCTATTGACAAAGCTTGTGCAGCCCATCACTACCATTCCCCCAGAAGATTCCATGTCTGGGGTATCACTCCCACAGGGTGACATAGATTCATTAAGGAGTATGAAAAAGAAAGTGCAGGCAGCTGATGATTGGGTAGTTGAACAGGTAGGGAACATTCAGTGTTTCCTGGTGACCACACTCCCTGACCTGTACATAGCCGAGAGCATCCTACATTACGATAAGACTACCATTTCCATCTGGGAGGGGGAGGTTGAAAAATATGAGGCATGGATAGGTGAGTTAGGAGAACTCATGAGCCTCGGGGAGGAAATTTTTTTTGAAGCTGAAATTTTGGGAGATGAGTCCTTTGACTTCATTTGGACCCAGTACTCCAGACCTAATCTCACATTAGAGATAATCAAGCAACTGGTAGGGGCCCTGTGGGACAAAGTTTTGGAGGTAGATTATTCTTTAAATTTATACAATTCATTTATTTCAAGGGTTTTGTGAGTTGATCCCTTTAGTACTGAAACATGTACTCCAGAGGAATATGTCATGGGGAAGTTTGATGAGCTAATGGAGTCTTGTTACCAATCCCCAAAGGGAATGGATGGAGAAAAAATGTCATGTATATCACGCATGGTGCTCCACATCGTGACATGGCAAAGATGGCCACAAAATTCAAGGCAAGTACTCTAGATCTGGGCAAACAGGTGGAGGTAACCAAATACCACCAGGCAAGCCTCAAGGACATTGATGAAGATGGAATCACCCAGCTCCTAGAAAAATTCAAAAATAGTAAGGAGCAATAAGGTTCTCCAGATTCTAGAGATCTTCACCAATAGAGCACATTTTGTATTCATTATTCTTTGAGCATAAGTTCCTAGATCCCCGAGTCCAGGATCAAATAGTTTTGCATTCTTTTGATGACCCACGTTCAGGTTCCCCAGAGTCGACTAGCCATTATCAGGTAGTTAATAAGGGTGTCAAAAAGTAGGTGACCCCAACAAGGCATGTCGATTCAAAGAATGATTCTGATAGGTGGTCTTCCCAAGGCACTGCTCCAGCATATCATCTAGTGCATTAGAGATAGTGAGGTTCTTTTACATTGATGAGGCATGTAGCCTTGATCCCTGGGGGATTGGATCTCTTATATTCTCCCTCTGGCTCTCTTGTCAAGGCTCATTCTTCCATACCTATTTTCTTGTTTTCTTCTACTGATCTGTCAAGCCTCTACTCTTTTTGAGGTTGTTGTAACGTGGTGCAGGTAGTACCAGCCACCAAAAATTGTATTTTATTGTTGAGTGTAAGTTAAGTTAGGTTAAGTTTAGGTAAAATATGTGTATAAATAATAAGGCCAACCTCATTCTAAGGGTTAGTGAAATTGATGATTTTGCAGTCCATAGCTATAGCACTTCTAGCTTTCATTTTCTCATAGTGGTAGAGCTGAATGCTCCTTAGTTCTTAGAATTTCTCAGTAGATAGATGCTCCCTTGGAGCTATTATTGTACGCTCTAGTGCTGCTGGAAAACCATTAATGAAGAAGGGAGGACTCTCATAATGTTTTTGTTGGTCTTGTGATCTCTGAGTTAATACTCTTTTGTGCTGTATGTTTCTAATGTCCCTTTCTCTAATTTTTTAAGTAGATTAACGACCTTCTTTTCCCCTCGCTATTGAATATATATGAACTGATGGTTCTATATGCATTCAGTATTTAGTGTACCTTGTTAGAGCTTGGTTGATGTTTTAAATGTATTTGCACAACTATTGGTATAATAGAATGATTCTAACCCTGCTGTATCTTTTGAAGTTTCTTTGGTAACCCAAGTGATTTCAAGAAACCCCAACTTACCAAAATCACTAGAGGAGATGAGCCAAGAAAACTTGCTATTCCCCCGAACAAAACAATCACACTCCCAACTAAGCTCCCGCACTACCGAGACCCGAATCTCACATGCTTGAAGGCTTGGATAATTTATTCCCCATATAACCTTTACAAGCAAAGTTGGTCGGTACCCTGGTACCCAATGATAACTTACACTTTGTTGGCAGACCGGTCACAGAGTCTCATCAACAGAAACTGGTGCTAGAAGGAGGGTTTGAGCTCGTCCCCTTCCAAGGATTTGGATTTTACACCGCTTGAGGGTTCCCCAAGCCATATTTTTAGGAAGCATATCTTTAGTGGGATTGGATCATTTTCACCCACATTATTCGAAAGAGTCCTTAGATCAGCCCCCAAGCCCATTAGGTTTGTTGAACTTGAGCCTCCCTCTAGAAAGAAGTAGACCCCACAAGCCAAGCTAGCCAACATTGTCTGGGGATCTACCACATCTCAAAATACCCAAGCCCCTTAGATAACTTTAGGGACTAATACTCAGTATAGCCAAAACCCAACATCCCCAATGGCTATGTACTTTGGTAACACTGGGTCCCCAATGGGATAGTTTCTAGGTGCAACCAACATTTGTCCTACGCACCCAGAGAATATTTGTCCCTAATATGAGCACTTAGGCTCATGAACTATAGAAGAGCATCTATAGGCATATAAAGATGCCATAAACTAACACTGGATCCAATGTCATGATATTGTGACTCAGATATTCCCTCTTTTGTTGGGACAAAATGAGTTGAACTGGTACCTTAACCTACCTGCCAACTCCATCAAAAATTGGTAGGATATGGAAGATGATTTCTTGGTGGCCTTCCATGTACATGTGGACCCAACATGGTCACACAACCAATTCAACTCCATCAGGAAGGAACCAAATGAACCTCTTGCAACATTTAACCATCAGTTCTAGCATGCCTTAAAGTGGTGCACAAGTCACTTCATCCCATCGGTGGCTGTAACCATCTAGACATACCTTAATGTGATAGATCCTTTCGTTTCCACTCTCCTATGGAGAACTACTACCCCCACTGACTAGGATACTTTGGTGAAGGTTTACAACCTAGCCTTGGAGTTGTCCCGTGGTTTGAACAAAGCTCCTGGTGGGATTGGGCAGAGCATGCCTTTCAACATGATACCTGGCAAAAATTCCTACACCGAGGGATACAACCCTAATTAGGCAATGGGTGCCCTTGCAATGGCCATGAATCCCCCACCACCACTAATAGACCAGCAGGCCCGATATGTATACCCATCGCAAACACAGACAATATCGAGTCTAGAATTTGTTCCCTAGAACCAGCCACATCAAACACAACAACCACAAACACAATCTTCCAGTGTGGATTTCTTTGAGTTGCCCATGGCTAGAGGACTGCCACCCTCAACTTTGGTAGCTGTTGTTGTCTCCCCCAGGAACCCACCTCAACAACCATCACATTGTAACGCAAACACCCAGCTTTTTGCCAAGGTTTAAACCCTTCAATGATTATTATCCTCACTAACTATGGACATGGGACAGCTAAAGGTGGGGTCTTTTGCACCCCACAACCCCAATTCCTAGAGAGGGAATATCTTTTTCAACCAATGAAATACCAATGCCAGAGGAAGAAGTTACAATAATGGGCCCCATCCCAACCAACAACAATGGAAGAACAATGCAAACATAGGAGGTCCTCCTCTAAACCAAAACATCACTTAGGGTACTGTTGGACCTACCCACTTCACGCTAGTTACAAAACTCTAGCCCCTGAGTAATTGGTGTAGATTGCACAACACCAGCTCTCATTTTAAGGTGAACTATGCCACACTAGAGAGAGAAGGACATCATGATCTCCCAACTAGAAAAATAATAAATATCTGATCCCAATCCCCCAAAAGTTCCTATGCAAGAGCCCACTCATGATGTCTTCACCTGTGAGACCATCTTCTTTGGAGTATACAAGGAAGACGAAGAAGAACCCAAATTATAGGAGTTATTTGATGAATCTATTATGGCCTTTAAGGCCAATTCCTTCACAAACCTACAGACTCCTTACAACACTCAGAGTTAGGGTAGTAAAGGACCAGTTTACACATCTACACCACTAAAAGATACCCCTCCTTGGGGAAACACAACTAATCGCTCCTTCCAACTAAGAGGATCTATCTCTAACCAAGCTAAGGATCTGGCCAAGGGAAGCCAACAATTCCTGGGGTGGAAGTTTGACATCAAAAAGGCATTAGAATGCACCACCACCTCCATGACCTTGACGGAGGTTCTCCTGAACTACCCCAAGCAGAGGAATTCTCTTCTGAAGCTCTTGGGAAACCCGGAAGCTGTCACTCGCCCACCTAAGACTGTCACTTTTGATGATGCTAACGCGACTGTCTTCCATGGAAACACTTAGGATCCTCCCTTCTAACTAGGCTTAAACATACACGGGAAGAACCTACACAATTTCTTGGTAGATTTTGGTGTTTTGGTAAATGTCATGCCCTTATCAATATGTCAGAAGCTCAGACTACATCCCACTCCATCCAAAGGCGCAGTAGTCTAGCTGGACAAAACTTCTATAAAAATGGTAGGTGAGATAAAGAACATCCGTATTTAGCTCATCCAAGACCCTAGGATAACAAGCATAATTGACATTCAAGTGGTGGCCATCCTAGAGACCTACATGATGTTACTAAGTTGGAATTGGTCCAAGGCCCTTAATGAGTATTTCTCCATTGACTTTTCCCACTTGTGGCTCCCCTGGGAGGGAGAATCTAACTAGATTCAGGTAGAAAGTGAACCCAGGATGAAATAGGCCCTCACTGAAGTTGGGAGGGTGAATGAAGCCCTCTTCTTTGAGACTTCCCCTGGGGTGTACCAACACCTAGAAATCCTCACATTTGATTTCACCCCAAGGAGGATCCCATAGTTTCTCAGAGAATCTAGGACCTAGATGAAAAACAAATGGGTGTGGTTAACTCACAGGGTATCACAATGACCCTTGCTACACTCTTGTCTAGAACTTAGGCTGGGTGCATTATCAAAAACATTCAAAACTAGAGTTTGATCCCTACATTGCCGCTACTACCTGCCATATCAATGCTCTCTAGGAGAAGAAAGACAAAGTGGATTTTCCTAGACCCAACAATCATTTCAGCTGTATCCCCACGGTGCCACTGATCTAGGAATCTCATCCACAAACATCTCTAGAGGAAAACCTCACCCATGTGCCATTAGAACCAGAGGAAACTCCTCCCAACCTTCCCCAAAACAATCCAAAGGTCATTTTGCCTTCCCAGCCCCAGACAATGAACAGTGACTTGTGGACCCTTAAGTTTGATGGATCCCAGTCTAAACAAGGCTGCGGGGTTGGAGTGGAATTGATCAACCTACAAGGGAAATCCTTCCTTGCATCTTAAAATCTATATTTCCACTACATGAACAATGTCATGGAGTACGAGGCCTTGGTACTTAGACTCCTACTTGCACTAAGGAAAGGAATCACCCACCTCTGGGCACTGGGTGATTCAGAGTTGATTGTTAAGCAGGTTCGGAGCTAATATACTTGTCAGGATATAAGGCTGGCCACATACTGCAATCAAGCATGGAGCCTTATCAAAGATTTTGATGCCTTCAACATTAAACTCATTCCCTAGAAAAGAAACTATGTTCCAGATTCCCTTGCCTTATTTACCAGCACTGTCAAGTCAATGGCTGGCTCCCAGCTCCAGAAATTCTCCATTGAGATGGTCCCCACCCCATCCATTCTAGAAAATGTTACCCATTTTCAGGTCTTTGAGGAGGATCAACATGTCTTGGCCTTCATGGCTAATGTAGGTGTTTTTGAGGACCAGATAGTGGAAGAAAGAGATCACGAAGACATCGGGTAGGGTAAAGAAGATGATGGGATCATAGACTTGCCAACTAACACCATCCCCAAGGGGATGGTAGTACTAGAATGAATCTTTGACTTGAACCCTCGAGGCCGAGAGAAGATATCCTCCTCCTTAGAGGGAGGAAAATTCAAGAAAGTTAACATCGGCCAGGACAGTGAAGAAAAATTGGTACACACTGGAACCTCTTGCTCCCTCAAGAAAGAAAAGATTCTCTCAGTTCTCCAAAAATACATCAATGTAATTGCGTGGGGGTATGAGGATTTGAAAACTTATGACACATCCATCATGACCCATACCATTCCACTAAATCCTGAAGCTAAGCCCTTCCAACAAAATAAAATACTGGTAAACCCATTGATCGAGCCTCTAATTCATCAAGAGGTCTAGAAACTATTGTCAGCCCAGATTATCTTTCCTATCTAGCACACTATGTGGGTTTCCAACCTCGTCCCTATAAGAAAGAAAAGTGGCGAGATCCACATTTGCATGGATTTTCACAATTTTAACAAGGAATATAAGAAGGATAATCATGCTCTCCCCTCATTGGATGAGGTGTTGCAAATCCTAAACGGATCTCAAATGATGTCCTTCCTAGATGGGTACTCCAGTTATAACCAGGTCATGGTTAAGTATGAAGGTAGAGACATAATGATGTTTACCACCAAGTGGAGAATGTTTGCATATCGGAGGATGCCCTTTGGCCTAATCAATATAGGGGCCATATTTCAAAAGGCCATGGACATCACGTTCAAAGGCCTAGTAAACTAGTGTATAATCATCTACATGGATGATTTGACCATCTTTTCCCAAGATAGGCGTGATCACTCCACCCACCTTGCCCAAATTTATGAGAGATGTCACCGGTATGGAATATCTGTCAACCCTAAGAAATACATATTTGGGGTCACTAAAGGGAATCTACTTGGGCATATCATCTATAAGAAGGGTATATCCATTGACCCTGAGAGAGTTGAAGTGCTAGTGAATCTACAAATGCCTGGTAGTAAGAAGGAAATGAGATCTTTCTTTGGAAAGATAAATTTTGTCATGCGGTTCATCACTAGATTCACCGAGATAGTGAAACCACTCAATGAGATGATAAAGAAGGATACAAAGATTGAGTGGAGTCCTAAAGAAAAGCAGGCATTTGCTTAGATTAAACAAATGATTATGGAGGGAGCCGTCCTAGCTAGTCCAGACTATTCTCTCCCTTTTCACATATACTCCTTTGCTTCACCGCATTCTGCCTTGACAGTTTTGACCCAGAAGGTCAAAGGGGAAGAATGACCAATTTCTTTCATGAGCTCCCCCTTTAAGAATGATGAATTCTAGTATTCTCCATTGGAAAGAAGGCCTTTGCTCTTGTCTATGCTCTAAAATTTTTTGGCATTACATCCTCCAGAGAAAGGTGCATGCTATTATCCCAGACCAGGTTGTTAAGTCTCTACTCCTACAGAGTGAATTGGGTGATAAAGGGGGGGAATGGATGACCATCCTCCAAGAGTATGATTTGGAAATGCAGCCCATGAAGATAGTTTGAGGCCAGGGACTATGTAGAGTGATGGAAGAAGAGACTCCCAACATTGAGTTCCAAAAAAATACAGTGGATTCCATCACTCATGGTCCATGGTATACTGACCTTGTATACTTATTTTTGAACAACAGATGCCTGGAGGGGCTACCACAAAACAAATTTCATGCCCTATGACTGAAAAGTGCACACTTCATGATAAAAAATGGAATGCTTTTTTGTAGGAACTGTGAAGGGGTATACCTCTGGTGCATTGACAGGAACCAAGCTGTGAGAATGATTGGAGATGTAGTTATTAAATTCTTGGAAGAAAAAATAGTCACGAGATTTGGGATGCCATTTTATATAGTGTGTGACAATGGTCAAGAATTTTCTTTAGTTCAATTACTTGAATGGACCTATGAAAGAAAAATCACCCTAAATTTCTCCAACAACTACTACCCCCAAGGTAATGGTGTGGCTGAGTCTACCAACAAAAATCAACATGAGGTGATCAAACATCTGTTAGAACAGAACCCCCAAGATTGGCACCAAAAGCTTAGATTCACCCTCTGGGTAGATCGTATTAGAATAAAGGCAGCCCTGGGAACATCCCCATTCCATCTGGTTTATGGCCAGAATCCAGTATTCCCCATCAACTTACAGATCCCAGTTTTATAGTTTATGCAGGAATTCAACAACTGAGACAACATTGTGGAAGTTTGGCTCTTGAACCTTGTGTGAATGGAGGAAAAAAGAGATGAAACCCTTTAATATTTCACACATCATCAAGCAATAGTGAAAATATGGTTTGACTAAAGAGCCCAATATAAGGCCTTTTAGATTTCAGACTTGGTCCTTTTGTGGGATAAGGCCTAGGAAAAGAAGGGAAAGAACATTAAGTTTCAATGGCTCTGGCTTGGACCATATCTAATAGCTGAGATCTATGGGGAAAATACTTATCACCTCAACAATATGACCAGAGAAGCTATCCAATTGCCTGTCAATGGGAAGGTCATCAAGCACTATTTTGAATAAGGTAGGTGGTGAGTTTGTCCAAAGTTGTACTATATGTAAAGTTATTTCCTATAAATACCTTCCCTAGTGTTCCCCTAGTGTTCCTTTGGAATACCTTTTATTTGTAAATATTTTGTTGGCCATCCTCTAGGATCGCCTTTCATTTTCATGTTTTCCTTTGTCTTTGGTATTCTTTTGTCTTCCTTTTTTTCTGGGTTCCCAACATGTTGTCTTCTTCTTGTAGACAGGGATGCTTCACATAACATCTAGTCTTTGGAATGATACCTTGTGCATTTTGGTGAGTTTGGAATCTATTGTTAGCATAGTGGAATTTATCCGTGCTCCAGAGTTATTATGTAATTATGGTAAAAGGTTATGGGTAATCTTCATCAGATCCACATCTTGACAGTCCGAACATCAATTAAAAGAAAATTTAAGAAGCAAGTAATCAAACACATTGAGGGTAGATTGATTGCACTAGTTGTTCACAAACTCTAAAAATCATTAAAATATCTTGGGTCTGGAACATTAGCACCATTTAAATTAGCTAAGATTAAGGTTCGTGGTGAAAGAAGTACCACCTTTCCACCTAGAAAAGAAAAAGAAAAGGAAAAGAACAGGAAGAATAGAGAATTTTGGTATCTAGGGGAAACATGCAAGATATGATGACTTTGGTTTGATTTAATTAGTGCCTCCTCTCTATTTCTCCCGGGGGTCATCAGCTTGGTTTTCTTTCAAAGCACACACTTCACAACTGACGAAAGACCGAAAGATTGAATTAGCAATGAGTTTGATTTTCTTAGACACCTCATGCCTTGCAAGCAGAATGTTCCAGGTAAAGATTAATTCTGGTTTTGCTAACCAGAGATTCTGAAGTTCTCAAATGCACTAAGGCATTTTTCCTAGATAGTTTCTATTTTTCATGCCTTTCATACCCATCCCTACATTTTATAGGAAAAATGTTGGGTACCCCCTTTTTTTTTTGCTTTTGCATTTTCCTTGGTTCCTTTTGTTTCTTTTGTCTCCCTCCAGGCTTTGCCCCTGGGAGGGTTGTTTTACTTTTTGTTTCTTATCTTCTTGCATCTCCAAGATCCCAGTCCTAGAGTTAGTTTGTTCATTTTTGAGCCATCCGAATCCTGGACTCTGGGATTCTCTTCCATCATGTCTTCTTTTGTTAAAAGGTGTGTCTGCATGGAATCCCTGGGCCCAGAGTCTGGAGGTTTGCTTGTTCTAGAGTTTGCGGAAGGAATGAAAAACTTTTTACCTTAAGGGTATAAATATAAGTTACCTGTCATTTTCACATTTAACGCAATTAAACACTTAGAGAACTCAGAGTGATTCAAAGGCAATTAAGGAAATTTAAACAGTGTTTTTCTCCCTGTGCTTAGTGGTTAATTAAATAGTGATTTGCAGTGCTTATTTGTGGTTGCTCGAAGGATAACTTGTTGCAGAGAACCTCCCATGCTTGTTCTCCCCATAGCCTCCATGCTTTCAGGTGGGTGCTATAGCTCTCTTTTCAGGTTCCTTTTCCTTCCTGTTTTGTATCTTCTAGTTTTCTCGCTTGTTTTCTTTGTTTTGTTTCATCTTTTTATTTTTGGTTTTTCATCTTTTTTGTCACCTCTCGTTGGTGGGTTGGTTCTGCCAGAGGGCTATTCACCCTTTGTGTAGTTGTAAAATTAATTGGTTTCTGTGTGAATATCTCTATATATTTTGTATCCTCTGTATATTATGTGTTTTGTGCATTGTGTGAATTTATGTTCATGTCTATATATATGTCCATTTTAGGCCAGCCTACAAGTCATGCTTCAACCCTTGTATGTGCTTTGGCTCTATCTATATGTATTACTTGTATATCCTACACTCTATCTAGTCGTGATCTTGTTGTGCTCCATGTAACAAAGGTCCCAATTTTGAAGCTCGTCCGAGAGAGACGTCTGCTTGGTTCAAACTCAGCACCTTGCTGGTTTGGGCCATGGTGATTTTCTCTCTCCTTTGTCAAGTTAGTCTTAATGGTAGGTTAAGTTTCCCATGTGAGCATTCAAGTTTGACCCAAGTGGCATTCACTTCCTCGCATGTTCAGAAAATTGTTGGTGTTAATACCATTACTCCCATTACTGTGTGGCCACACAACTCTCCCATGTTAGCCTAATATAGCTCATTTATGGTCATGTCAGTAACAGTTAGTTTTCTGGACTCTGGGTCCCAGGTCTTCATTTTGTCCTTATTTCATTTTTATCACACAAGCTAAAATCCTTGGAAGCCTAGGTAGAGGTCAAACTCTTAAGTCTTTCTTATTATGTGTATATCTTTTTTAGAGTCTCACATGAACTAACAATTCTTTCAGGAATAGATGTGAAGTGGTGGCAAAAATTTTGGGATCTGGAATAATGCAATGTTTATATATATATGTTGACAATCATCTTGTCTTGCAGGGTGTTGAAATATCACTCGTTAATCATGTCAGAAGCATATGCATCTTCTCCACCTGGGAGTCCAAAACTCCCCACCACCACTGCAACTAGAGCAGCTGTTAGAACAAAGGCCAAGAAGGCCTTGGAAAAACTCCCACTAACTATGAAATATCTTAAGGGGGACACTATTATGGGATCAAAGGTTGATTTCAAGGATAAATGGATCACTGACACAAGTGTTAGAATGTGGGCCGAAATGAAAGCCTTAGTGAAGATGATGTATATTCAACGCACTACAGGAGATCCATTGGCCATCAACGTGGCCAACTATGGGGTCCTCAAAGATTCTTGCTTCCCCTACTCTATGCAAGCTCTGGATATCATCCTCACTCTAGAAGAGCACTAAAACACATTCATTTGGGCTATTATGTTGGCTCCCCTAGTTCTGACTGGATATCCAACGCCCATCGTGTCTCTAGATGCTGCAAATTTTTAGGCAGGGTTGGGGATCCACCAATTTGATGATGAAATTGTCCTCACTCAGTCTTTAGCCTTGGAGGAAATTCAAAAGTGAGAACTCATGGTTTGGCAATACCTCAACAACAACTGGCTGAAGACACCAAGGAAAGACTTTAAAAAGATGAAACTAGAGATCCCACAGACCAAATTTAAGGAAAGCATACATATGGGGATGATTGCACTATGCAGGCTCTTTGGACAGCCCCATTCCCAGGAATTGTTGGCATGGATGTATAATTTCTTTCTCGGTAGCACCTTCAGAGAGAAGAACTTTGATTGGGCCACTATTATTGCCAATCACGTGGACTCCCAACTTCTCCAGGTCACCCAGAACCCCAAGTTCTACATGACTTCTTATGTCTTGTGGGCTCTAGTACAACAATGCCCCATCAAAAATGGGTTACTAACATCGAGTGTACTTGGGATTGGTCCATGTCAAAATGCTCTGTGGGATTATTTCCCGTGGATCCAATTGGAGGCTAGTTTCCTCATCTTCCATCGAGTAAATGATGCCTTCATTTACTACAACCTCCTCACACCCACTTGGGTATTTGGATACCAAATATCAAAGGAGACAATGGATTTGGTTAGCTCTTATGGCCATTATTATATTCATATTCAGTAACATTCATACATTTGGGTGACCGACTTCTCTAGAAAGCCCTACTTATTACCCAAACATTGTGGGAATAAGATAATTCTTTTGGAGTTTTGAAGATAGATCCTAGAGCTACATGCCTCTTCATGGTGAAGAAGGTCACCAACATCCTATTCCCAATAACCTATGGGAAATATACCTATATCCTAGCAAGAGTCAAGGAGGCCAACAATGAATTTAAGAGCCTGGGCTGACAGAATTCTATTTAGAGTGGAAAAATTTTGATCTTCTAGATAAGATAGCGATGACACTTCCCCGGATCGCCCCTCCACATGAGCTTCACATTGAAGATTTTTGGGAAGATTTCCAAGATGAATTTGAGGTCTAAAATTGGCATTTCATCTGGATGACTCAAGGCATGATGAAGCGCCTTAAGCTTCAAAGGTTCCTGGATAACTTTTTGGACCCCAGCTATTATGACTGGACCTGTCTGCCCTACCACTTCTCCTTCCCTTACATCATTGATGGTTTGAGCAATGGGGACCAAAGCGGAGGAAGAACGGGAAGCCATATTGGATGCAAGGCCCCCATTGGTGACAAGGAGGAAAAAAATAAAAACTAATCGTCAGCCAAAGGTGGAGACAAATATCAGGATGCCTAGCATCCCTGTAATATAGATTGTCTCCTCAGACTCCCAGAGCCAGACAATCAACCTAAAGATTCCTCAGAGACCTCCCCTCCACATGATGATTTTGATAATGTATTTAGGATAGATGAACTTGTAAACCTGTAAGGGGATATTGGGAAGGTAGTAGAAGAAATAGCTTCCCAGGAGGAAGTGGCAATTCCTGCTAAAAAGGAGACCCCGAAGAAAGAAGCTACCATGGAGTAGGAAGGTCAGGAGGAAGGGGAGAAGGAATAAGAATAGATAAATGTCTCTAATGTTCTAGAGATATAGGTCCTAGAGACCAATGCTACAGAGGAAAGGCAAGTGCAGAATGAGAAATCGACAACTGCTAAGAGAAACAGACCTACGAGAGAAACCATAATCTCAGCCACATTGCTTCAGATGCCGCCTCCCACCCCAAAGAGGGTAACATTTGGTGAGGTAATCATAATGGACAAAATGTTGAATCTCAACCCAATACCTCCACCACCTCCAGAAAATACACCAACAGAGGAGAACATTCCGGTAGAAGGACCTAACAAACAACAACAATAACAAAAACAACAAGGTGAGGGGCAGAACCCCGTGAATATAGATGTAGAATCCAATGCTACTAAGGACATGAACACTGGGGAAGATGATACTAATACCATTAAGGTGGATGATTCTGGTGGACCAGAGTATATAGGAAAAGAGCCCAAAGAGGCTCAAAATATCGGGGATGCACAATAGAATCCCAGAGGGGATTTACAGGTTCAGACTCTAGCAGCAAGGTCACCACTACCCCCACCACAATAGCTGGTGGATTCAAGAAAAAGGAAGGCCCTAGCACTAGCCAAGGCCCATCTCTCTTTTGCATAGATGATGGTACAAGTGCAGAATCCCCATAAGGAAAATAAATCCTAGACAGTCAATACCCTTTGGACTAGACCGGGTGGAGACATAGTTGTGGTAGTTGCAACACATCCCCTAGAGGCAGACACGGTGACAACAAAGGTTGAAGAGTTTGCAATCACTAAGATATCTCTAGGGAAGAGGGGAAAGAAAGGTGAATTGAACCTCCTAAAAGAAGCAGGTAAGCTAGTAGAAGCCCGCTATGATATGGAAGCCTAGAAGCTCAAAGAAGAGAAGGAAAAGAATTCAAATCTTGTTGGACTATTGATAGAGATTGCACAACCCATCACTTCCATTCCCTCAAAAGCTTCCATGTTCGGGGTACCACTCCCATAGGGTGACATAGATGTGCTAAAGAGTATGAAAAAGAAAGCGCAGGCAGCTGATGATTGGGTAGCTGAACAGGTAGGGAACATTTGAAATTTTTTGGTGACCACACTCCCCAACTTGTATGTAGATGAGATCATCCTACATCAGGCTAAGACTACAATTTCCATCTAGAAGGGGGAGGTCAAAAAATATGAGGCATGGATATGTGAGTTAGGAGAAATCATGAGCCTCGGGGAGGAAATTGTTTCTAAAGTTGGAATCTTGGGAGAGGAGTCCTTCGACTTTGTCTGGACCCAACACTCTAGACTTGATCTCACATTGGAGATAATCAAGCAACTGTTAGGGGGCCTATGGGACAAAGTTATGGAGGTAGATTATTCTTCAAATTTATACAAGTCATTTATTTCAAGGGTTTTGGGAGTTGCTCCCTTTAGTAATGAAACATGTACTCTAGAGGAATATGTCATGGGGAAGTTTGATGAGCTAATAGAGTCTTGTTACCAATCCCTGGAGGGAATGGATGGAGAAAAAATGTCACATATATCATGCATGGTGCTCCAGGGTCACGACGTGGTAAATATGGCCATAGAATTCAAGGAAAGTACTCCAGATCTGGGCGAATAGGTAGAGGCAGCCAAATACCGCTGGGTAGGCCTCAAGGACATTAATGAAGATATAATCGCCCAGCTCTTGGAAACATTCAAAAATAGTAAGGAGCAATAAGGTTCTTTGGATTCCATATGTCTTCACCAAAAGAGCACATTTTTTTTTCATTAATATTTGAGTGTAAGCTCTCAGATCCTGGAGTCTTGGATCCAACATTTTTGCATTCTTTTGATGACCTGCATTCAGGTTCCCTGGAGCCAACCAGTCATTATCAGGTAGTTAATAAAGGTTTCAGAAAGTAGGTGACCCCAACAAGGCACATCAGCTCATAGACTGATTTTGACAGGTGGTCTTCCCAAGGCGCCACTCCAGCATAGCACCTAGTGCATCAGAGACAATGAGCTTCTTTTACATTAATGAGGCATGTAGCCTCGATCCTTGCATAATTATATCTTTTCTATTCTCCCTCTGGCTCTCTTCTCGAGGCCGATTCTTCCATACCTCTTTTCTCATCTTCTTCTACTGATCTATCAAGCCTCTACTCTTTTCAAGGTTGTTGTAACATGGTGCAGGTAGGACCGGCCACTGAAAATTGTATTTTATTGTTGAGTGTAAGTTAAGTTAGGTTAAATTTAGGGAAAATATGTGTATAAATAATAATTCTAACCTCATTCCAAGGGTAAAAAAAAATGATGATTTTGCAGTCCATAGCTATAGCACTTCTATCTTTCATTTTCTCTTAGTGGCAGAGCTCAATGCTCCTTAGTTCTTAGAAGTGCTCAATGGATAGATGCTCCCTTGGAGATATTATTGTATGCACCAGTGCTACTGGAAAACCATTAATGAAGAATGATTCTCACAATGATGTTGTTGGTCTTCTGATCTTTGAGTTAATACTCTTTTGTGTCATATGTTTCTGATGTCCCTTGCTCTAATGTTTTAAGTAGATTAACGACCTTCTTTTCCCCTCTCTATTGAATATGTATGAATTGATGGTTCTGTATGCATTTAGTATTTAGTGTAGCATGTTAGAGCTTGTTGATGTTTTAAATATATTTTCACAACTATAGGTCGAATAGAATTCTTCTAACCCTGGCGTATCTTTTGAAGTTTCTTTGGTAACTCAAGTGCTTGTAGGAAACCCCAACTTACCAAAATCCCTTGGGGAGACAAGTCAAGAAAACTAGCTATCCCCCCTGAACAAAATAGTCACACTTCCAACTAAGCTCCTGCACCATCGAGACCCAACTCTCACATGCTTAATGGCCCAAAGAATTTATTCCCCGGACAACCTTTAGAGGCAAAGTTCATCGGTACTATGGTACCCGGTGACAACTTACACTCTATTGGCAGACCGGTCACAAATTCTTGTCAACAAAAAGGATAGATGAATAGAATATCACAAAACTATGAACAATGAACTAAATAACCATAATCCAGTATGCATATAGACCAGTGCCTTATTCTATCATGAGAAATAGAGTCAAAATCATCCCAAATCTATGTACAACCTTAGAGATAGTTTACAAGAAAAATATTACTTCAAAGGTGTTATGAAATGAGCATATAAACTTAGATAAATTCAAAATTATCTCAATTTAATGTTACTTTCAAATGATAGACCGATTGATTATGGCCATAATCAATTGAATTTAACCATGCAAGATGAAAAGACCAATTGACAATAGAAACTATGAACTCAATAAAAAATATGCAACACCAAACTATCACTTTGAAGAAAATCTATAGATTTTATCCAAGGGAGTAATTGAAAATGATAATGAAACAATTCCCACAGATAAAATAAAAAGGGCACTTATCTTTATTGATTTTGGTAAAATGATACATTTAGGTCCATGTTACAGTTGTTGATCAAAACTATCTAATCTACCTATTGTAACCTTACATTTATCACCTATTCACATGGTCTTGGTATCCTTATATATGTAGTTCAAAGGATGCAAATAAGCCTCAGACCAATGTGCCTCTTGGTAACTAAAACCTAATCCCTAAATCAACAACTGAACATTAGGTATATTTAAAGAAATGACTAATCATCCCTGTTAAGAATAGTTTGTTGACCAATTAGGTTTCAACCATAATTGATTAATAAATCCTTGGTGATTCATCTTCCGATTATCAAATAAAATATTGCATTATCACAATACTTTGACCAAATTTATTTATCAAGTATTTATGCATCTGATAAACATCATCCTTGGCATGTTGAATATCATCTTTATCAAAAACATGCATGTTGACATTGTCGACCATCTTCTAGTATCCTTCATATTTATAAGAATTCTCCAAGTATTTTTTCATGTGGTCATGATCCCATATTTCATCATAGTCACTTTATTCTATTAGCCAATGGATCCAAGTTTCACCACCTTTGAAATCCCTGCACAATGATGTCGACAACATATTAATAAAATAAAAAAAACCCTTGCTAATTAAAATATAATTATAACATGAAATAAATAATATATAAAAAATCCCTATCGACATCGCCATATGATTTTTTTGATCTGTCGACCGTCAAAGACACACGAAAACATCGTGTAATGGCTTGAAGAGTAAGAATTGTGTATATTTTCTTATAAGCATCATGTCCACTATCAATACTCTTCATAGTTTAATGGCCAATCATATTGCTTAGACCACTATGGGCCTGAGACATGTGTCAACATCTTGTGTTCCCTTAAAGGTTAAAGATCTGCATCTCTAGCTTTGATTCATTACACCTGTGTATATATAAAGTAAACCTTCATGAAATTAAGCTGCAATCTATCAATTCTATGGAAAGAAAAGTCTAATTTACTTCAAAGAATTGAAAAAATAACATTTAGAATTCTAAATCTCTCTAACTAAGCATATTAATGAATCTCTCAACCTTAATCTCCATTATTCATAGTCCTAGAATGAGAATTGATGTATGATGATGCCTAAATCTAGCTCTCAACTCTCAAATTTTATTGCAATTCATTAAATATTGCTAAAAAATAACTCAATTATTCTCTCAAATGCTATGATCTCAATGAATTTATCTATAGTATGGATGCAATTTCTCATGAATTTCTAGGATCCTTATTTCTCTCAAAATGCTTGCTATTTATAGGATTTCCCAAGGGTAGGGGGTAGAGTTAAGTTGATCATGATCAAAGCATGGTTGAGTTGAAGGCTTTAAAATGGTTTCAAATGGGGAGACCATTTAAATGGTGGTCTCAAAGGTTGAGACAAAGATACAAATTGAGTGGTGAGGATGTTGAAGGATTAAATGAGTGATCAAGATTGCAAATTTTGGAGTGATCCATGTTCTTTCAAGCCTTGATTCTCATTGGTTCTTCAAATTCTTGTCTCCTTTGTTGAAAGAATATAGGATTTAATTAATTCAATTAATTAATTAAATTAGCCATGTAAGGGAATAGGTTTTTTTTATTTTTTTATTTAAACTATAGAATTAATTTATTAAATCAATTATTCATATCTGTATGAGGACATGGTTGTTTAGCCTCGGCTGGGTAAGTTAGATTATTGGAGACATATGATTGATGAAAATGATCAGGTCATTTGTAGACCATATCTGGGATGTGAGTCATGGAAAGAGGATGATGATGGGTTTTTGTATATGTTTGAACCTTGATGGATGATAGGCCATTCACTACTTGTGATTGAGAGATTTTTTTGTTATAGAGTATCTCGACAGTATAGCACGATTCAAGACATACCTCAGGGTTTGTCACTCTATGTTCAATTCCAGGCTGAGAGATCCATGTGGGGTTCACAGGTTGATTTCTATTATGTATGCAATCAGATTGATAGATTAGGATACAGGTAGTGAGATATGCAAGACCATATTGCAGATGCAGGGATTTCAACAGATTATGCACATTGGTTTTCTCAGCACAGATTCTCATGATTCACTGATCCTAGTGAGCCAATTCTCGATATAGATTATCCTTCAGATGATGATGATGGTAGGAGTGGTGGAGGAGGTGGACAAGTATAGAGATCTCCATGGATACAGATATCTCCTTAGCAAGTTGGAGATAGAGGACATGCAGGTCCATGGATGAGATGTGGCCATGTGCGGGGGAGAGGTGATGGTTTTAGGGTGAGACCAATACATCCACTGCCAGTAGTGGTATAGGGTCAGAGATAATAGAGAGTCATGAGAAATGCTCATATATCTCTTTCTAGATATATTCCTTTACAAGGACAAGGTCCTCCATAGAGATAGGTGCCTTCACTAATTGTTCCATAGGTTCATATTGCACCAAAGATATCTCTTGCCCCAGAGGCATCACAGGCTCCTCAAGCTCCTCAGAGTCCATAGGCTCCTCAAGCTATAGACACCTTGACATGGGATATCAGGACCTTGTAGGTTAGGATGAAAGAAATGAGTGGTTGGATTGATTATGTTGCTAGCATGATGCTATAGTTCATGACTATGATGGCACAAGTGCCGAGTACAGTTAGCACTAGTTAGGCTCCTCCTAGTATACAAGATAGATCATCTGATAGGGATCTAGATGGTACTGTAAAGAGGGAAAAATGTGAAGATATAGGAATTGTTTAGGAATGGGTTGGGTACAAGAGACTTGCACACCTAAATAATATCCTCTTTACATTTGAAAATTTGGGGAAGGTAAGATTCTCCTCTTAGCCCCAAATTCACAAAGGAAATAGCCAAATTGATTAAACACAAGAAAATGGTCAATGCACAAATGAATCAATAATTTAGAAATAAGAAGGAAGAGGAAAACCTTACATTTCATTTTTTTGGAGGGGAGTATGTAATAGATCTGAAAAGATTAAATTGTTAATTGAAATGAATTGAATACAAGTACTAACGTAAACGTATAGAAGATCAAGGAATTGCTTTTTTCTGGTGTCTGTGCTGAGTTTCTGGAAATTCTGCAACCAAATCTGGAATGGAAATAAAAAGATAGAGAAAACCTAGAAATATTTTTATTTTCTGAGAAAGGTCGACCTTGACCCAAATAAAGGTTGACCTTGACCCCTTTATGTTGACCTTGACCTTCGCTGCTTTGAGGGAAAATCTGTTCGCGAATCTTGAAAGTTTGTAGAAAAGGGTATCCAAATATGTTCTATAATTCACTTCTCCATACCTGTACTTGCAAGAAAAATGATTTTTTTGTTGGGGGGGCTTTTCCTTGGTCAAACCCTAGATTTGGAATTAATCTTAAAATAGAATTGAAATTGCAGTAATAAACAAAGTAAATGGAACAATTCACCTTGCTTATATTGAAAACCTTATGTAGGATTCTGAAAGGAAACCAAGTGTGTAGAAAATAGTTCCCTACGCTAAACTCTCGAGAAGAAGATCGTGCAAATTTAGATTTAACCCTTGGAAATTTTAGAATGATAATACAATAACATGCATACATAGAAAAATGAGAATGACACAATGATTTACCCTAGGGAAAACCTTTCGATAAAAAACCCTAGCACTCCAAAACCTGCACAATGTATTAATCAAAACTATTACTGTTTACAATACACTTGCAATGCAAGTTCTTTCAAGAGATAATCAACACTTGAAGACAAATTCAGAAGCATAAAAATGTTCCAACAATACACTAACTTCTCACTCTGATTTTCAACCCTAAAAAATGCTTATATCATGCGGTTCCCTTTTTAGGGAAACTTTCAAAGACAACCGTATTAGGGTTTTACTATTCTCCAAGAAAATAGGAACCCAAAATTTTTTTGGGGGTGATTCCCCAAAACCCATGATTGTAGAAGAGTGTATAGTACTCAACATGATCAGTTTCCACATGTCTTACATGTCTTCACCCATCATCGAAACTTCCACAATTAGCTCTTATAAATATTAATGATCATCATAGGAATTTGTCATAACCATTTTAGTCATGATTACATTACACATTGTCCAAAGCACTGACATTTTGAAAATATCAAATGTAAGGAAATATACAAGGTTGAGACACCTTATTCCTAACATTCTCCCACTTGTCAAACACCTTATAAGAGCCAAAGAAAATAACAAGATTTAATTTCTATAGGCTGAGTGGCCCATAGAATTCGAACACCATCTGAGCTTATATGTACCCATAGGTTTTGTCAATGCATCCACAACATTCTTTACTATATCTACCTTCTCCAAAATTACCTTTCCATACTCTACCATATCTCTCACAAAGTGAAACTACACATCAATGTGCTTGGTTCTGGCATGGAAATTTGGATTCTTTGCAAGGCAAATAGCACTCTGACTATCACAACAAATTATAATATGTCCTGCATCAAACCAACATTCGAACATAGTCTCTTAAGCCAAATGGCTTCCTTACAAGCATGAGTAGCTCTTATGTACTCTACTTTTGTCGTGCACAAAATGACCACAAGTTGTTGTTTACTCATCCAACTAATGACACCACCAAACATAGTGAACACATAGGCACTGGTGGATCTCCTACTGTTAATGTCACCTACCCAATCTGAATTCACAAACCCATGAATACAAACTAAATGCAGAGCTCCATAAGAGTTTCCATGATAGCATATGTAATACTATGATGTACCCTTCAAATATCTGAACACTCTCTTAACTGCATCCCAATGTATCTGTCTAGGTTTAGCCATAAACCGACTCAAGATTCCCACTTCTTGGGCAATGTCTAGTCTAGTATAGACCATAGCATACATAAGGCTACCAAGTGCACTCACATAAGGTACTTTGCTCATGTCCTCCACCTCACTAGGAGATTTTGTATAATCATCCACAAATAACTTTGTTCCCATAGAAACAAGAACACACAATGGTCTACAATCTGCCATGCTAAACTTGTCCAACATTGACTTCACATACTTACTCTGACTCAACCAAATTTTTCTGTTAGACCTATCTCTACTGATTTCCATACCTAGAATATACCTTGCTACCCCTAGATCTTTCATCTCAAACTATGCTGACAACTGAAACTTCAAATCATAAATCATACCCATACCCTTCCCAATCAACAACATATCATCAACATATAATGCAATAATAAGAAGGTGATCATTGTCAACTTTGAAATAAACACAATGATCTAATTTTGATCTCAGAAAACCAATTGACAACACAAAGGCATCAAATTTAAGGTACCACATCCTAGGAGATTATTTCAAACCATACAAAGACTTCTTTAATCTGCAAAACAAGGACTCTTTACCTTTCTGAATATAGTGCTCAGGCTGTGACATATAGATCTCTTCCTCCAAATCACCATGAAGGAAATTTATCTTCACATCCATCTGTTCTACCTCTAAATCATACGATGCTACTAGAGATAACAAAAATCTAATGGATGTAAGATTTGTAACATGAGATAATTTTTCACCATAATCAATTCCCTCCACTTGTGAATACCCCTTTGCAACCAAACTAGCCTTGTACCTCTCAACATTGCCATCTGCACAGAATTTCTTCTTAAACACCCATTTTCTTCCAATAGGTTTCCTTCCTTTAGGCAAAGGTACTAGGTCTCAAGTTTTTTTCTTCTCCAATGAAGCCATCTCATCATCCATGGCCTCAATCTAGGAACCTGCATCTTCCATACCTATAACCTCTTTCATAGATCTAGGCTCATCAGTGTTTGTAATCAAGGCATAAGCACAACTGGAATCTAACATAGAAAATCAAAACATCTCTGGTTGCTTTCTTTCTCTCATGGATATCCTCAAGGGCTAAGGTTGAGTTTTTTCTACTTCTTCTTCTAAATTTTTTGAGCTTCTAGAGCTCTCCTCATCATCAGATCCATCACAGTGTCTCTGTTCAGTCTTCTTAGGGGTAGGAGGCAACTAAAAAACATCTTCTTTCATTTCTTTTTCATCTAGCTGTAGCACAATAGGAGAAGATGTTAGCTCTCTAAAAATAACATTTCTGCTATACAAAACCTTACCAATCATAGGATCCCAAAGCTTGTATCATTTCACACCAGCACTGTAGCCGATGAAGATACATTTTACAGCCTTGTTTTCCAACTTAGATCTTCTCTCCTTAGGCACATGTGCATAAAATTCACAACCAAAAACACAAAGATGTCTAACTGAAGGCTTCTTACCAAACCACACCTCCATGGGTGTCTTACCGACAAGAGATGATGTAGGAGATCTATTAACTAGATAGCAAAAAGTGGCCATAGCTTCAGCCCAAAATCTTTGTTCAAGGCAAGCTCCGCTAAGCATACTCCTAGCCTTCTCCATCAATGTCCTGTTAATTCTTTCTGCAACTCCATTTTTCTATGGGGTATAAGGATTTGTCTTATGCCTCTCAATCCCTTGTTCTTTAGATAACTATTCAAACTTTTCTAAACAAAAATCACCACCATTGTCATTTCTCACACACTTAATTCTTTTACCAGTATGATTCTCTATGAGAGCTTAAATTCCTTGAACTGACTGAAAACATGTGTCTTGCTTTTAAGGAAATAAATCCATGTCCTTCTACTATAATCATCTATAAAAGATACAAAATATATAGATTTGGAGAGTGAAGGAACTTTAACAAGACCAAACACATCCGAATGGATAAGATCCAAAATAC
>MU227881.1:2545687-2562809 GCA_018584345.1 Thuja plicata | reverse complement strand
TATATATATATATTATTGCAAATGAGTTGACATCATTCCCCAAAATAAGTAGAACTACAATCACAATGGAGGAAATAAAATGCAAGATTTATGAAGAAGAGTCTTTTTGGACCACAACATGGTGACCAAAAAGAATCAGTGCTACCATGTCGCAAATCCAAGAGGAATACACAAGGGAAACATTTACAAACAATAGCACATGTACATCATAGCATGAAAACAAAATATAGAAGAATAAAGATACATATAGAGGAATAGTACAACATGTTCAATTCCATTATTACCTTGCACTAAAAAAGTAACAAGGGTCATATAAAATAATCTAACAAACATTTAGAAAATACATTATGGGAGAAAAACAATGAAATAAACAAACTCATAAAAGGATACCATGGAGGAAAATCCAATCAAGCGCATCGCCTAATCTCCCCATCTCGGTCTATATCATTTAGGGAAGGTGGGTAACTTGACAGAGGGACTATATCCAACATAGTAGAAATAATAGCCAGTTCCAAACAAGGCTCCACTTGAGAATTGCGATGTTTGATACTAGGTGTAATTATCAATTGTGTTGAAATAATATTAGGTAAATCAATATCAATATCAATAGTATCATATTCATCATTAGCATCAATAGGATCATCAAGAGTATCTTATTCATCAATATTAATCAAAATAGAATCTAAGATACAAATAGAATTAGCATAATCATTCATCTTAACATCATTATTAACATTAACTTCTTCCAAAACATTAGGCATATACTGGTCAAAAGAAGGTAAATAACTTTGAATAATAGAGGCACATGCCTTAGCTTGAGCCTGACGCTTCTTACGATGTTCATTGGCAGATCGGTTACATTTTTTCTTGTTTTAAATATGTTGAGAACTAGGAGGAACAAAAACTAGTTTCTTCACAGGTTCTATAGGAGGATTAGCAGGATTCTCAGTAGGTTGAAAAGAAACACTAGGAGCTTGATTAACAAAACTAGAAGTAATAGATAAAGGAGGTATGGAAGGTGTATGCAAAATACCATGGTTAAGATCCATTGGAGGCATGCTTAACTCAACAATATTGCAATGGTTATAGGCTTGATATAAGAAAAAAAGGTTATCAGGTCAAGAAGAACATGAATTAGGTAATGAAGGCCAAATGAAGTCAAGGGTAGAACAATCCCTAGGCCTAGAAGGTTGATATAAACTATGATTAATTGTTTTCACTTCTTCATAATGAATGAACTTAATACACTTATGAATAGGAGAAGCAATGACATGCATGGCAATCAACCAAGGAAAACAAACCTTAACTTGAAACTGATCAGAAGTAGGGACAAAAAAAAGGTATTTTCCACAACTTTACCACAAAGTTCAATAACAAGTTAATAGAACCAAATGATGGATAGAGATAACCATTACAAGTTTGGATCCACACATTAGATGTATTATAACAATCATGTTGTAAGCTCTTCATAAAAAGGTTTTCTTCAGTAATGATATTGACTAAGGATGTAGGATCAAAAAGACAACCAAGCATAGGTATCTTAGCAATCCTAGAATAAATGTATAGGGGACCATGAGGAGCTTTAATAGTTTTGGAATTTTGAAAGGTGATCGAGAGTTCCCTAGGTATTTTATTGTTAGGTTGTTTTTGAGGTTTAGGTTGAGGTTTTGGTTTAGGCTTAGGTTGAGGTGAAACTTGAAATTGAGGTTGAGGTGGAGAAACTTGAACAAGAATTTGAGATTGAGGCTGGTGTGGAGATACAAGTTGAGACAAAATAACATGCTCCACATGGTTAACAATATGATTGAGATAATCCATCTTTGAATCATAAACAATATCCATAGAAGATGGCTAAATAATGGTATTGGTATCATGTGTAGGCAAAGGATTTGTATAGATATGGAGGTTTTAAGTAGGAGGAGAGACAATTTTTTTCCTACTACCATCAAAACTATCTACAGATAAATCATTAGAATCAATTAAGTCTGAAACCATATGTTTTAGAGAATAACACTTCTTAGTATCATGGCCATTCTGACAATGATATTGACAAAAGGATTTGGGATCAAAGGATTTGGATGCCATGATAATAGGAAGAAGAGGTAGAATAGGAGGTAAAGTATTCATATTTCCACTCAAATATTGGATGCAGAAGTGGCATTGTTGGATGCAACATCAACTTGATCAGCAGTTGCATTCACTTGCATATTTATCTTGACATAGTTGTTAGGTTTCTGAAACTTATTTGGATTAGGAGCAGAATCACTCTTATCAACTGGAATAGGAACCATTGGAGTGTTTCTCTCAAATTGACTCACTTGTAATTGATAATGATGAAGTGCTGCAAATAGTTGTTGAAAAGAGGTAAATTTAGTAAGCATAATCTTATCTCTAATATCCTTTTGAAAATTTGAAATAAAAATATGTTGAATATCAATATCAAGAACAAGATAAGAAATTTGAGCTTACAAATGCTTAAATCTACCAATAAATTCAGTCAATTTTTCTTTAGTATTTTGTTTACAATGCATCAAATCAGTTAAGGACACTTGCAGACCAATGTAGTTTGGAACTGTTGGGTAAAGGAATTAGCAAGTTTTTGAAAAGAATCAATAGAATAAGGAGGCAAGGAAAAATACCATTTTAAGGCCTTATCACAAAAAATTCTAGCAAACAACTTGGCTAAAATCCTATGGTCATGAGAATATTCACTACAAAGGATTTGAAATGTTTTAACATGAGTGAAAGGGTCTCCCTTATCATTGTAATTCTCAAGATGAGGCATATCATATTGCTGAGGGACAAGAGCATGAATAATATCTAGGGATAAAGGACTACCCATGTCACATGTAGGAGTACTAAAATTGGATTGAGTTAAGGACGCAAGTTGTTATTGTAAAGAGGACATAGTTTGATCTAGACTAATGATTATGGAATTATTAGAAGAAATAGGAGGCATAGAAACATTAGGAACACTAGGAAAAGTGTAGGAAGCGGGGGGAATGGAAGACACAAGTGGTGGAACACTTGGAACCATAGTTGGAAGAGGCTTGGAATAGGTAAAATGAACACTATGGTAAGAAGGTTGTGAGGTAGCTAGAGACACTGGTGGAACACTCACATGAAGAGATGGAAGTGGAAGATTTGAGGCTAGAGGATTGAAATATGGAAGAGATGAAGTTAGTAAAGGAGTGTAAGTAGGAATTCTAGGTAAAGGAATGGAAGAAGGTTCCACACTAGTTACAAGAGGAGTGAGTCCTAGATCTTGAGCTTCTTGAACTAAAGGTTTGATATTTAAATGTACAAGATGAGTGATACCAAGCAAGAGATTAACACCTTGATCACTATGAAGAAGGAATTTCTAAAGGTCCTCTATTGCTTGAATAGAATCTTGATTATGGTTTTCTTGAATAAGCCAATTTCCCATTTTATCAAGTTCAGTTGAAAATTTTTGTACTTGTTTAGGAGAAACTCTTAAAGCATCATCCTCATCATGAGATGAGGGAGAAGAGTTATGCTCCATAGAAGGATGAGAATCATGATTGATCAAATTATCATCTGGGATGGTAAGGAAAGGAGAAGAAGACTCAGGATCAAAGGAACCCATAAGTCTGTGAATTCTTCTAACTAGGATATTATAAGTAGGACTAGAGGTAGTAAAGCTCATACACCAATGCAATGCAAATGAGCAAAATTAGGAAAACACAAGGCATGAACAAATAATTTTTTTTGTATTTTTTCTTTATATGGTTTTTTTTAAAAAATTTTGAAATGTAAATGTAAGAACATAAAATAAGGCTATCTAATATGCATGCAAGATCTAACATGAAATTTAAATCTAACATCGCAAAATAAATAGTTGTCGTAAACGGGTTCACTCAAATGTAAAGAGGGAAAAATGTGAAGATATAGGAATTGTTTAGGAAAGATTTGGGTACAAGAGGCTTGCAAAAATAAATAATATCCTCTTTAAATTTGAAAATTTAGGGAAGGTAAGATTCTCCTCTTAGCCCCAAATTCACAAAGGAAAGATCTGAATTGATTAACCACAAGAAAATGGTCAATGCACAAATGAATCAATCGATTAGAAATAAGAAGGAAGAGGAAAACCTTACATTCCATTTTTTTTGGAGGGGAGTATGTAATAGATATGAAAAGATTAAATCCTTAATTGAAATGAATTGAAGACAAGTACAAACCTCAAAGTATAGAAGATCTAGAAATTGCTATTTTTTGGTGTCTCTATTGAGTTTCTGGAAATTCTGTAACCGGATCTTGAATGGAAACACAGAGATGGAGAAAACCCAAAAATATTTTAAGTTTATAAGTAAGGTCCACCTTGACCCAAATAAAGTCAAGCTTGACCCAAATAAAGGTTGACCTTGACTTGCGCTACTCCGATGGAAAATTTGTTTGCGGATCCCGAAAGTTTGCTGAAAAGGGTATCTGAATATGTTCTATAATTCAATGTTTCGTACCTATATCTTCAAGAAAAATGGTTTTGTTTTTTGGGGGAGGGGTTTTCCTTGGTCAAACCCTGGTTTTGGAATTACCCTTAAAATAGAATTGAAATTGCAGTAATAAACAAAGTAAATGGAACAATTCACCTTGCTTATGTTGAAACCCTTGTGGAGAATTTGAATCCTTGAATCCACAAGTATGAATTCTCCAAATGGATGTAGAATGTAGGATGTAGGATATAGGATGTCTCAAATAAATTTCCTTTAGATATTGAACACCAATCTTGAATGGATCTTGGAATATGAAGAAGCTTGAATAGATGTGGATGGAGAAATCTTCAACAAGAGGGCTTCATAGAGCTTGAATCCTTCAATGGATACTAATGGATCTCCTTGATGAATTGAAACTTGAATTTTTGAATGCTTGAATGCTTGAATTTAGATGATCATTTTAATAGATTATGCGTAGATCCTTGTTGGTTATCCTTCGTTCATTATTCTCCCTTTCTTCTTTCTTTCCTCAAAATGGTAGGAGAAGGCTTCCTTATATTCTACTCCCTTGCAATGACCAAAGAACTCAATACTTCCAAGAACAATACAAAATGTGCAAAAATATGAATTCTATTGCATCACTGTGATACAGTCCGTACAACCATCTTCTCTCCCTCAAAAATGGACTCTACAATGACTAATAATTCATTTTCCTTTCCCTCCCAAACTCTTCTTGGAAGTTACATTCAAAAATGAATACCAAAAGACATTCTTGCATGGAGTTCCCACTAAAGGACAAAATGGTTGTTACACTTTGAAAAAAAGAATCTTTCAACTTTGCAAACAAATCAAAACTTGTAACTTCGAAATCCTAATGTATTCCAACATATTTTGGACTTATTCTAAACACATATATCTCTAAAACTTGACCCCCTTGGACTCTATTGGTCCACTTACAAAGCATAGTAGTCCTTTAAGAACAATTTCATTTACATGTTATTAAAAATCCATTATAGGATTTAGGTTTTCATAGTTGATCCTCTTTGATGTGACAATCACTCCTTCAATCACTAGTGTCTTTATGAGAGTCTTGTCTTCACTGCATAACTTTAGTGTCTTCATGAATTGTCTTAGATGCCCTACATCATACTCCCCTCCACTCAAAGAACTCTTGTCCCAAGGGTTGTCCTTCTTGTGCCTATTGTGTGGCTTTGTAAATGTCTAATACTTAGGAATGAGATAATCCCCTAGAGTGACATTCTTTTTCCTCCAACACCCTGCATTCATACACAAAAGGTTATATAAAAACTAATTGCCATTTGACTGTCTTCCTTTATAACAGTTTGTTGCTGATTGGATGTCTGTATTGCAGACCCTTGGATATACTTCATTACTCTCTTCTCAGTCACTTTTGTGCCTTCATCTACCTACCCTCTAATAGGAAACTTCATGGTCCCAATCATGATGAAATTCTGATCTAGCAGTCCCTTATTCTTAGGACTGTCATGTCCTTCTTCAAATTGCACCTTCTCTTCTCCAATCCAACTAGTATCACACAGTAAACTATTTAGTCCATGTACTGCAATATCATTGCCAAAACACATTATAACATGTTGCATTTCATCCTTGAGAAGTGGTTTTAGGGTGTACTTCGTCCTTCTAGTGTGAACTAGATAAGTTTTTGTGAAGCCATCATGCACAACCCTTCTCGAAAATTGCCATGGTCTATGCAAGATGACATGCCCACAACTCATATCCAAGACATCACATAGAATAGTATTATAATATGGAACATGTTAGGGTTTTTCCTTGCCGAACCTTCAACAGATGCTTGATTAACTCTATGACTCCCAATGTTTGAAAATACTGACTCAAGCAAGAGAAAACTCTAATTGATGAGGGTTTATGATAATATCTGGGGAAACTATTATCACCTCCTTCTTTTTAGGTTCCACAACACCCAGGCAGGTATTACCTATATATGATTGTTGTCTTATAGTATTAGTAAATGTGGATACTGATTTTCTGCTTGTTTATTGTATTATCTTATAAATTAATCTCCATGAAACTGAAAACAAATTAACAAAGAGTTTAACCATGAAAAATATTGAAAGGATAACAGAAAATAGTAGTTCTTTAAGGACATTCATCCTTCTTCCTTTTATAGTTCTCTGAACTTAGGAGGGGCAACCTATTTCAATCCTCTCAAAAGGATTAGTAAAATGAATTGTATATCTTGACACAATTGCTTTAATTTATATGTATATGATTGTGAATGTAAGAGATTTATATATTTTGAATTACTTGGATGATGATAAACTACCTAACAGATTATAGACCAGTGTCTATCCTTGGGCTACAGAGTCAAAAGATGCAAAATCCACTGGAAAGGTAAATAAAGATACTATAGATTTCCTTACAACCTATATGCAACTTGAGTAAAGTGCCTTACAAATTACCCTGTCACTTCCATACTACTATATCAAATCCTTAGATATTGTTATGCTCCCTAAAACTACTCACAAAACTTAGTTCTTCCCTTGAAAGAAACTTGCAGGCAATTAGATAGCTACCTTGTAACCAATATGCTTAAAATGCCTTATAGATTAAACATAAAAGAGCATACACAATAATTAAAGAGACAAAAATAAATATAGGAGAGAAGTTGCACTATATTTTATTTATATTCTTGTTTCATACATGCAGAGAAAAAAAAAAGTCAAAGACTCAGACAAAATTCTATAGTCTGGCTTACAATTATATTTCACCACCACCTTTAAAATGTTTACAATATGATCTATATATAGGTTCAAACCATATTGGAATCCTTAAGACAAGGATGCAACAAGCTTTGGATGGTTTGAGAAACCTAACCCTAAATACAAATAAAACAAAAGACAAGATCAATCCAAGCAGTGGAAAGACAAAAATAGAGAATGAAATCTGATCCACTCCTTTGTTTTTATGTGAACTTTGGCACCTTTTTCTGTTTATGTTCAGGATAGCATTTGATATTTGAAATGAGACCAAGTCACCACCATTACAAGCTAACCTAGACTTGTATTTTTTGATTACTAACCTTCCTATGCTCATAGAGCAGGTGCAATGTGTCCATCTACTCTTCATCAATATTATCATTCTCTATGGCAGTAACCTTCTTCTTTTTTGGTTTGGTCATTGAATCCCATGCTGCTACATCATCCTCAGTAGGCCACTTGAAGCTTTGAATGTTCTGCAATTGTGCTTTCTGTCTATCCCACCTAGCACCCATTATACTCTTGACATCTACTAAAAAATTTATTGATGTCGTCTCATCCTTAATGCTTCATATAGAATTTTATTGTATCTGTCCATGTCTAACTCTGCATTAGTAATAAATGCCTCTTCATCAGGAAAATTTCTATCAAAACTATACCCTCCAGCCCACCAAGGCCTTCATCTGATTATCTTCTCCCTTGATTGCAGGAATGAGTCTAACAAAATTTTCTCTGAATAGGCTCAACCTTGCCTCAATTTGATTCAACTTAACTTTGAAGAAAGGTAAAGTTACATTTATCTTCTCTATTTCTTCACCAACCTCAATAACTATCTCTAGAAAATCACTTCTATGTGGTTTTAGAGAAGCTAACATTTCAAAAAATTGTGCTCTACTAGACCAAGTTGAAAAATAAGGATTTAAAATATTAATAAAATTAATCACCTCAATAGGTAGAGTAGGCAATTTATTATATGCATTTAAAATCAAATCAGTTTTATCCTTTAGGATATCAATCTTGTGTTGAAATACACTGATTAATCCACCTAAAAAATCTTATTGTGCTCACTAATCATCTCCTCTATTTCTACATTGTCCCCTATTGACTCTGTCTGGACCTCTACATCTGTACTTTCTTTAGGTGAGGCAGGGATAACTTCTAGCTTTTCCATTAACTGCTGAGTTAAATCCCTAATTGTATTCTCCTGAGCATGTAAATTGATGTAACACATCTCCCTATCTTTGGCTATGGCACTAGCCTCATTTACCAAGGTATCACACCTCTGGGATAGATATTTTGTTTTGTCTTCATTCAATTGTGCCCAATAGGTTAAGGTCTGAGAAATATCCATGTCATTTGTGTTATGCACTAACCATACCATCTAATTACCTACCATTCTCTCTTGAATGTTCAGTAGAGCTAGTTTCTGATCCACACTTCCACTGCTTGGGACTTTGGATTATATTCAAATCCCTTGATCATTTCACCCACTTTCTCTTCAGATGTCAGCTTCAAATCTGGCTGCCTTCTGATCTGATCTATTATGAATGTATAAGCTAGATCGCAACCCTCCACAAGCAACATACCACTTTATTTTAACCATTTCCAGTCCTCCTTAGGATTTATATACCCAGATTTAGGTTCATAGTTCTATATGGCTAGGAGGGCATCATTAGTTACTAGTTCCCCTCCTTCAAATTTGAGGTGTTCACTTACCACCTTCTGCTTATTCCATGTAAGGAAATCTTTAAACTCCTAGGTTTTGATTAAATTGTAATCATCAAGGAACTTTTTCTGGTGAATTACCCTCTCATCAATACCAGTTAAAAGAGGTAACTCAATATCCTCTTCAACTTCCTGCTGCAATTTCTTTCCCTTTCTTACTTCTTTCCTTAACTGGTGATCATAAGGTTTGTTACTAGGAACAAGGAAAATCACCCTATATTTCTTCTTTTCTTTTCTCACATAAGTTAAGGCATGTGAGGATTCACCAATATCAACCTTTTTCTCTTTGAATGTAGACTCATTAGTAGTCTCATGCTATGGGACCTCTGTTAGGTCAACAACATATTCTTGCCCTTCTACTGCAATATTTAATGGTACTGCTGGGTAATTTGGGTAAGCTCTGGGAGAAAAACATCCCTGATCACTGTCATCATCATACTTAGACTCTAAATTTTCTCTGTGGCCCTTTTCTGGTACCACTAGTGCTTATCCCAAATGATTGCACAAAAGTGTGTGATTCTCAATCATTGCATCTATCTTCTTGAGATAAGGCAAACCAAGGTAAAACCCTCCAAAACTCATCCCCTTTCTCTGGACCTACCTTTCCAGGTCCATAAGTTCTTGGGTCTTGTCTGCTCTTCTCATTACTTCTTCTTCTTCCAAAATGTTTTTGATAGCATCCTCCTCCATACCCTCTTCATGTACATAGTTATATGGTATGGTAGGAGTTAACAACTTCTTGGCTCCTACAATGAATCCTTCAATATCATTGTACCTACACAAGGATACACTCATCTTATAGTGACTCATCCAATTATTTATTGGATCTATGGCTTTCTTACCAATTGTAAACTAATACACTTTGAACTGTCTAGGGGTAAATGTCCCCTTTCTATGTGGTGCCAAGTGTTCTTTATCTGTCAACATTAGATGCCAGATGAATTCCATTGTAGCTATCCTAGTTGGAACATGATATGGGAGAATATGAGGAGGATGTGAACATCCATGTACTCTTATCATAGTAAAATTGTTTCCTAGGTAGAAATCACCCCAACTATGATCACCCAACCATTTATCAACATACTCGCATGGCCTCAAAAGTTGCAATACTTTTGCAGGCAACCTAGTCTTATTTACTCCCACGATTTGCATTATTGGGTACACAATCGAATTCTCGAAACCACAAAAGTCATAATCTTTAGCGGTGTAATTTCACACTCTGATCTAGAATTGAATGAGGTTGGGCTGATTGTACTAGAACTTTTGAGGGTTCAAATTATGTATATCCATTATAGGGTAATTGAAATAAAGCAATAAATGCAACAAAATAGAATAGTGTAGAAACTTGGCCTCTTTGTCCTTTTTCTCAATAGCAACAAAACCCTCATGCATCCTATCAATGATATACTAGATGTAATCCTCACTAGTGCTTGTATACATATCCTGTATTTCCAAGGTAATCATAAAAATACCTACATTTATCCTTTCTACACCTCCATCCCTCCCTACAATGCATAGGAAATGTATTTCATGTAGTGGTTCATATCTTTGTAAAAATAAGGTGCCAATCTTGGTAGTGGGGCAATACAATTTCTTATTTCTTTAGGCATGTGTCTCTTTATCATATTCCTAATGACTCCAGATTGCATTTCATACCTCTCTTCTTTTTTTTTGAGGTTAATTTCAGTTGATGTTTGGTAATAGAGGTTAAATGCTTGCATAAATGAATTTCTACTCAAAGCAAGTAACACATTCCCATCATTTTTCTTAATTGTTTTTCTAAGTTCATCATAGTTGTTTGCTAGGGCTAAAATGAGATAAATATCTACAAACACATCATGAACTAATAATCTATCTATTCCACATGTCCAAGGGTTCGAGATAGGCACAACTTCATCACAATTTTTATAGAAATAATTAAATAGAGAATAACCTGATGTTTGGTGTCTTTGCATCTCTGATGTTGACCAACTCATTAATCAAGATATCAGCATTTGATTTCTTATTTTGTGTAGAACCTGGCAATAATTTCAGGAACTCATCTAAATAATTCCTTTTTCCTTTGGAATCATCATCTATATCATCATTCCTTCCACTTGAGGAGGCCACACTCTGTGCTTGACTCATCTTGTTCTGTTCTGTTCTACTCTTAATTCATGATAGCGGTATTGAGATAAACCTATCGCAGGAAACCCTTACTCTGAACTAAAATGTATTGAAAATAATTCAAGAGCACTTAAAGTCACACCAATTACCTTGAATTTTGTAGAAAATTTTTCTCAAATCACTCCTCACATAGACAACTATTCTCCCTTTTTCTCAGACACAAAAAACTTGGCAAATTCTTCGCTCTAAAATTTTGAATGCAAGGTAAGTGAAAATAAAGCAATGATATCATCTATTTATGGTAAAAATGATCAAGGTACACAGCTCATTATTGAAAAATCCAGCATTTCTGCCTTCAATTTTATACACTGTGCCATTAATATTGATTTCTAGACGTAGCCTCTAATCATGACAAGAATTCTGATTCGAATGAATGACTAATTCATAAAAAAATTTATTAACTTCAATCAAAGGTTACAAAATGAAGTGATTGGATCTTTTCAGCAACCTTTTCACCGTGTCATAACTATTTTTCATTCCTTTTGGCAAGTGACTTTTCAACTGTAACATGTCAGCATCAGCTTTAACTCTTCTTCACTATATTTTTCATTTTCCTTATTTGGCGACCTATCGACCATGCTTTGTCTCCATGTCGCTTAACATTCCTTTTAACTATGATTTATTTTGGAGATCTTGCGACAACATGTATCACTTTACTTCAGCTTAATCTTAGCCAGCTCTTGGTGATCACGGGACTGAAGAAATCCAAGTCGCTGAAAGAAATTCCTAACTCTGAGTTTATCATGCGACACCCCATCCACTGTAGATTTGTTTTTAATTGGATGCTTATTGCTAAGTCTCTGAATCATATTAATGCTTTATGAGACTTCATGACTTATGCCTATGTTTCTTAATCGCTAGATGTTTATAAATTAACAATTTTATACTGGATACTTAGCGACTTAAGCATATGATACCTTTAATTTATCAACTTAATTCATTCTAGAGACTTGGCGACTATAGTCTTGACCTCTGCATGTGTACTTTCTTTAGGTGAGGCAAGTATAACTTCTGGCTTTTCCATTAACTACTGAGTTAAATCCCTAATTTTATTCTCCTGAGCATGTATCTTGATGTAACACATCTCCCTATCTTTGGCTATTGCACTAGCCTCATTCACCAAGGTATCACACCTCTGGGATAGATATTTTGTTTTGTCTTCATTCAATTGTGCCCAATAGGTTAAGATATAAGAAATGTCTATTTTATTTGTGTTATGACACTGACCATACCATCTGATTACCTACCATGTTCTCTTGAATGTTTAGTAGAGCTGGTTTCTGATCTTTAGGAGCTAAGCTCCACATTGCCACTACTTGGAACTTTGGATTATATCCAAATCCCTTGATCATTTCACCCACTTTCTCTTCAGATGTCAGCTTCAAATATGGTTTCCTTTTGATCTGATCTATTATGAAAGTAGAAGCTAGATCCCAACCCTCAGCAAGAAACATACCACTTTCTTTTACCAATTTCCTAGCCTCCTCAGGAGTTATATCATCATATTCAAGATCATAGTTCTATATGGCTAGGAGGGAATCATTAGTTACTAGTTCTCCTCCTTCCAATTTGAGTTGTTCACTTACCACCTTCTACTTATTCCACCTAAGGAAATCTTTAAACTTCTGGGTTTTGATGAAATTGTCATCATCAAGGAACTTTTGTTGGTGATCACCCTCTCATCAATACCAGTTAAAAGAGGTAACTCAATATCCTCTTCAACTTCCTGGTGTAATTTCTTTCCCTTTCTTACTTCTTTCCTTAACTGGTGATCATAAGGTCTATTACCAGGAATAAGGGCACTCGCCCTATCTTTCTTCTTTTCTTTTCTCACATAAGTTAAGGCATGTGAAGATTCACCAATATCAACCTTTTTCTTTTTTAATGGAGGCTCATCAGTAGTCTCATGCTATGGGACCTCTGTTAGGTCAACAACATATTCCTACCCTTCTGCTGCAATCATTAATGGTACTGCTTGGTAATATGGGTAAGCTTTGGGAGAAGGACATCCCTGATCACTATCATCATCATACTCAAACTCTAAATTTTCTCTGTGGCCCTTTTCTAGTACCACTAGTGCTTCTTCCAGCCAATTGCACAAAATTGTGTGATTCTCAATCATTGCATCTATCTTCTTGAGATAAGACAAACCAGGGTAAAACCCTCCAAAACTCATCCCCTTTCTCTTGAGCTGCCTTTCCAGGTCCATAAGTTCTTGGATCTTATCTTCTCTTCTCATCACTTCTTCTTCCAAAATGTTTTTGATAGCATCCTCCTCCATACCCTCTTCATGTACATAGTTATATGGTATGATAGGAGTTAACAACTTTTGGCTCCTAAAATGAATCTTTCGATATCATTGTACCTACACAAGGCTACACTCATCTTATAGTGACTCATCCAATTATTTATTGGATCTATGGATTTCTTACCAATTATAAACTGATACACTTTGAACTGTCTAGGCATAAATGTCCCATTTCTATGTGGTGCCAAGTGTTCTTTATCTATCAACATTAGCTTCCAGATGAATTCCAGTGCAGCTATCCTAGTTGGAACATGATATGGGAGAATATGAGGAGGATGCGAACATCCATATAATCTTATCATAGTAAAATTGTTTCCCAGGTAGAAATCACCCCAATTATGATCACCTGACCATTTATCAACATACTCACATGGCTTCAAAAGTTGTAATACTTTTGTAGGCAACCTAGTCTTATTGACTTCACAGATTTGCATTATTGGGTACATAATCCAATTCTCGAAACCACAAAAGTCACAATCTTTAGCGGTGTAATTCCACACTCTGATCCAAAATTGAATGAGGTTGGGTTGATTGTAGTGGAACCTTTGAGGGTTCAAATTTTGTATATCCATTATAGGGTAATTGAAATAAAGCAATAAATGCATCAAAATAGAATAGTGCATAAACTTGGGCTCTTTGTCCTTTTTCTTAATAGAAACAAAACCCTCATGCATCATATCAATGATATACTAGATGTAATCCCAACTAGTGCTTGTATACACATCTTGTATGTCCAAGGTAATCATCAAAATTCCTGCATTTATCCTTTCTGCACCTCCATCCCTCCCTAGCACTCTACACAATGCATAGGAAATGTATTTCATGTAGTGGTTCACATCTTTGTAAATATAAGGTGCCAATCCTGGTAGTGGGGCAATATAATTTCTTATTTCTTTAGGCATGTGTCTCTTTATCATATTCCTAACGACTCCAAATTTCCTTTCATATCTCTCTTCTTATTTTTTGAGGTTAATTTTAGTTGATGTTTGTTAATACAGGTTAAATGCTTGCATAAATGAATTTGTACTCAAAGCAAGTAACACAGTCCCATCATTTTGTTTTTCTAAGTTCATCATAGTTGTTTGCTAGGGCTAAAACGAAATCACTATCTACTAACACATCAGGAACTAATAATCTAGCTAGTCCAAATGTCCAAGGGTTCGAGATAGGCACAACTTCATCACAATTTTTATAGGAATAATTAAACCAAGAATAACCTAATGTTCCTAGCATCTTCGTATCTCTGATGTTGACCAACTCATCAATCAGGATATCAACATTTGATATCTTTTTTTGTTTAGAACCTAGAAATAACTTTAGGAACTCATCTGAATAATTCATTTTTCCTTTGGAATCATCATCTATATCATCATTCCTTCAACTTGAGGAGGCCACACTCTGTGCTTGACTCATCTTGTTTTGTTCTATTCTCCTCTTAATTATTGATACCAATATTGAAACAAATCTATCACAGGAAACCCTTACTCTGAACTGAAATGTATTGAAAATAATTCAAGAGTATTGAAAGTCACACCAATTACCTTGAGTTTTGTAGCAAACTTTTCTCCAATCACTCCTCACATAGGAAACTATTCTCCCTTTTTCTCAGTCAAAGAAAACTTGGCAAATTCTCTGCTCTAAAATTTTGAATGCAAGGTAAGTGAAAATAAAGCAATGATATCATCTATTTATGGTAAAAATGATCAAGGTACGCAACTCATTATTGAAAAATCCAACATTTTTGCCTTCAATTTTACACACTGTGCCATTAATATTGATTTATAGCCATAGCCTCTGATCATGACAGGAAATCTGATTTGAATGAATGACAAATTTGTAAAAATTCTTATTAAATTTTATAAAAGGTTACAAAATGACGTGATTGACTCTTTTCAACAACCTTTCCACCTTGTCATAACTATTCTTCATTCCTATTGGCTAGTGAATTTTCAACCGTAAGAAGTCAGCATCATCTTTAACTCTTCTTCACTTTATATTTCATTTTCCTTATCTGGTGACCTAGCGACCATACTTTGTCTCCATGTTGCTTAACATTCCTTTTAACTATGATTTCTTTTGGAGATCTGGTGACAACATGTATCACTTCACTTCAGCTTAACCTTAGTCATCTCTTGGTGATCATGCGACTGAAGAAATCCAACTCGCTGAAAGAAATTCCTAACTCTGAGTTTATCATGTGACACTCCATCCACTGTAGATTTCTTTTTAATCAGACGCTTAGATTGCTAAGTCTCCAAATCATATTAATGATTTATGAGACTTCACGACTTAAGCCTATGTTGCTTAATCGCTAGATGTTTATAAATTAACCATTTTATACTGGATACTTAGTGACTTAAGCATATGATACTATTAATTTATCAACTTAATTCATTCTAGAGACTTGGCAAATATAGTGTAATGTAAAATTTATTTCCTTCTATCTCTAAGTCGCTCAATGAAATTACCTTTAATCCTTTTATCTAAAAACTTCCCAACAACCACTGATCTATCATCTGTCATCATCCAACGGCTCTTCTAAGTCTCTGAATCTTTCATAAAAATCCTAATTCACTTCGAGACCTGGTGACAAGAGTGAAATATTCCCTTTAGTCTCTTATTCACCAGATGACTAATTTCACATTCTAAGACTACGCGACTGCATACTTTAGTCACTTAGGTTTTGGAACACATGTCTACTTATTACTGCTTGTCTCCTAATTGTTGAAAGAATGTTGGCTTGTCAGAATTGATCAGCAACCATGTGACAACTACTTATCTTCTTTTCTTCCTATTGTTGTCTCCAAGTCTTTAAATCCTTTATCTTAACTCACTTTATATTTTGAGACTTGGCAACCATGTAGTCTTTTAAACTCACCACTTAACTTTGATTTGATCCAGAGACACCGCGACCAAAGGAAATCAAAGTTGCCAGACATTTTACTAACTACAGCGTTTATTACAAGACTTTCCAACCACTGTTAGATCCTTCACCAGATGAACAGTTGTTGCTTAATCTCTTAACCATTTTGGCATATTATTTTTCTCTTGGAGACAACGCAACAAAGGAATTCCACTGAGTCTCTAGATATAATGGAATATTCTTATATCATTCAAAGACTTAGCGACCCATCTAAAAAGGCACATGACTTATTTCAAGACTTAAGGGCTTAGGGTTTTACCTATTTTGAACAAGGGATGACCTAAAACATAGGTTTTTAACACTTCACTGGTTCTAAGGCCTAAAAATCATTATTTGCATGGAAATAATTTGGCAAGAATAGGCATATTTTGACATTTAATGGCTCTTACTGACAGGGAACTTCAAAATTTTATTGGCCAAACTACAACTGGAAATACAACCAACAGTGGCTCTATGTGTGGATGGCTAAACACAAGCTTATGGAAAAGAATCATAGAATCTCTGGTTGCAGACCTATTATTCAGCGAAGACTAAACTACTGTTAAAAGGGAAACACACAAAAAAAGGGAAAATCTACCTATATACAGTATGATACAAACTTAATGTGCATAAAATTTTATCTTTTAGCTGAAGAAAGGCTTCAAAAATTTCCCATGCATTGGCAACTTGTCATGCCCCGCAAGGGAACCGGGGAAGAGAACAGAGATTTTTTTTTTTTTTGAAAAGAAAACCTAAGTAAAAATTCATGAAAATTTTTAAACTTTTAAAAGAGTTATGTGAACAATACTTTAAA
>MU227881.1:2527699-2542233 GCA_018584345.1 Thuja plicata | reverse complement strand
CATAAATGAGCATATAAATCATATCATCATCCACGAAATATAAATGTAAATGTATAGTTCTAACCATCATAATAAAATGTCCAAGTCAAAAGTCCAAGTATCACCATAGGAGAGGGTATTACACAACTCATACTCTTCATCACCCATATTTTTCAGAATATAAGAATCTTTCCCAAAGCTTTGTGAAATAATAAAAGGACCAAGCCATAAAGATTCAAACTTTTTATGCTTACCTTTGTCTTTTGATCTTACATTCCATTAGAGCACTAGGTCACCAGGTTGGAACTTTCTACAGCTTGCTCTTTTATCAAACAAATACTTCATTTTTTATTGCAACTTTATATTTTCTTTCTCTCCTCTTCTGATCTTATCAAGTTCAGTCAACTGTAATATTCTGTCCTTCATTGGATCTGAAACTTCTAGCTCCTCTTCTTGTATGAACTTGTATATAGGTAACAAATTATTTATAGACATTCTAGCCTATAGACCATATACTAACTCAAATGGTGACCTACCAGTATCCTTCTTGACTGTTATTCTATCAGTCCACAGGGCTAATCTCAACTTTGTATGCCAGGCTCTCTTATTCTTTTCTAAGGTCTTCTTTAAAATTTTTAGAATACTTTTGTTACTAGATTCTGCCTGGGTGTTTTCCTGTGGATGATATGGGTATGAATATGAAATTATAATCCCATAATCATTTCAAAATTCCTTAATCTCATTAGATCTAAAACACATGGCATTATCCATGACTAGTTTGGCTGGGACACCAAATTTGGTTAAAATATTCTCCATTAGAAACTCAGTAACTATCTTACTTGTTTCTTTTTTAGTGGGGATAGCTTCTATCCACTTAGAAAAATAATCCGTAGCCACTAATATCCAAATGTATCCTCCACTAGAATTATCGTAAAATTCTCTAATAAAGTCAATACCCCACATGGAAAAAGGTGCCTCAGTACTTACAGGATTTAATAGTAGGGCACCTAAAAACTTGAGCTTGTTTGAGAATCTTTGACAAGGCTCACACTTGCGGACAAATGCATGGGTATCTCTAAAAATACTAGGCCAATAATACCCTGCCCTCAAAATCTTATGAGTAGTAGTTTTTGAAGAAAAATTCCCACCACATATCCCAGCATGCATTTCATTTAATATTTTGTGAGCTTGACCTTTATCTAAACATAACAGTAGCACACCATTCTTATCCTTCCAAAATAGGTCTCCTTGAATCAAGGTGTACTTCTGAGCTTGCATTTTTAGACTTCTCTTTTTATTTTCTGACATATTCTTAGGACACTTGGTATTCTTCAAAAAATACATAATATCAGTATAAAATGGTTGTCTTTCTATACTTGTGACTGTATGATCTTGTGTCTCTGTATCATTTACTTGTACCAAATCCAAGTTATCTTCTGTCATGAGTTTGGCCAAACCCTAACCTCTTATTAGCTTTGTAATGTGGATTTCAAGATTAAATTATTGTATTCTGTTTATCCACTTACACCTCTTACTAGTGACTTCTGACTGAGTAAGGATATCCTCGACTGGTGAGTGTGGAACATATTCTTTCACCTTTGCATAGACCAAATATGGTCTAAAATATTTCACAGCCTTTACTAGAGAATATGCCCGTTTCTCCATCATCACATAATTTAGCTCTGTTGAGTGGAGAGATTTACTATAAAAAGCTATTAGATGCTCAAATCCATCTTCATCTTTTTGTAGCAAAACAACAACAATTGTATGATATGATGCAAATGAAAATAGAGAAAATGGCTTACTATAATTAGGTGATTTTAGAATAGGAGCCTCTTTTACTACCTTCTTTAATTTCTCAAATTCCATTTGAGCTTCTTCATTGCAATTAAATTTTACATCTTTTTTCAGAAACTTTATAATAGGTTTAACAATTTCTGCAAAGTTTGCTATAAATCTTCTGATAAAATTTAACTTTCCTAGGAAAGATTGAACACCCTTTAAATTTTTTGGAGCAATGACCTTTTGAAATTCTTTTATTATTTCTGGTCTATTCTTACTCCATCTTTAGACACTATGTGTCCCAACAACTTTCCTTATACTGTAAAGTGATATTTTTTAGGATTCAATAATACACCATACTCCAAAGCTTTACTAAAATGTTTTCCTAGGTGTTCACAATGATGCTCAACTTTCTTAGAATATGAAGTTAGATCATCTTGACAAACAACCATGAATAAGTCAATAAATTCTTTAAAAGAAACATCCATGACCATTTGAAAAGTTGCTCCTGCATTTATCAATCCAAATGGCATTCTGATATAGACATATGTTCCCCACGGAGTGGTAAATGCAGTCTTGTACTACTCTAATTCTTTTACTAAAACTTGGTTGTAGCCTGAGAAACCATCCATCATTGATAGCAAGCTCACAACTAGTTACTTTATGTAACATTGCCTCCATATTAGGTAAGGAATAATTATCTTTTAGTGAGGTGATATTAAAATTTCTAAAATCCACAAATAATCTGATGTCCCCATTCTTTTTTCTCACTGGCACTAAGTTTGAAACCCATGTTGAGTGTCTAATAGGCTGGATAATCCCAACATCTTTTAACTTCATCAATTCTTGCTGCATCTTAGGAGCCAGCAAAGGGTTAATAGGTCTCTATTTTTTCCTGAATGGTTTCACTTCTGATTTTAGTGGAATCTCATGTTGGAAAATGTCTTCCCTATAAGCCTTTAGGTCTTCATATGACCATGCAAAAACATGCTTATATTTTCTCAATAATTTAGTCAAATTTGTTCTGATATGGGAATCTAAACCTCTTCCAATGTAAACAACTTGAGGACTGGTTTCTCATCCTAAATTAATTTCTTCTAAGTCCTCAACCTTAGCATTGCTTATTTTTGTTGAATGATCATTCTGACTACTAAACAATGCTTCAAGTTCAACCAGACCCTTAGGAATTTGATTGGAACTCAATTGGACAACCTCATTTCCCAAAACATAGTCTTTACCATTATTATTTTCCAGCAAAGTATTGCAATCTATGTATTGATTCTCATAATGGTCTAGAAACTGAATGAATCTCAAAATGTCTTGGTCATCCTAAAGATTACAAGTTGTGTATATTATCTGGGATAACTAGTCTTGTCTTAACTTCAAGTATTGATACCCCATGTAAGGTTTGATCATCAATTTTCAGAGCAACATTTGCTAAGAGATATGCCATTATATTCTTAGACCTTGCTTTCCAACTTATATCAAAGGCATCAAACATCTCAATCTGATCCCAAATAACATATTTATACATTTTCAAATCATTTTTCACTGCAAATTTGGATCTTATTTGGGCTACCACTAGTTTAGAATCACCATAAACCTTTAGACATTTTATTCCATGTTTGATGGAAATTTCTAGCCCTAAAGATAAAGCCTCATACTCTGTTGTATTATTCGTACACTGCAAGGCTAGAAAAAAGGAATATTTGAAGGTTGTACCTAATGGGGACAAAAGTAGTACACTAGCTCCTGATCCTTCTTTTAAGCAAGCTCCATAATAATAAATTTTCCACAATCCATTACCTTGTACAGTCAACTCTTTAACCAAAGGATCAGTATTTTCATTCTAATAATGATGATCATTCCTTTGTACTCTAGAATTCTCCATGTCCACATCAACACAATAATTAATGTTAGTGTCTTGACGTCGTTCAATCATGTGAGGAGTTCTACCTTCTCTTGACACTTTAACATTGTTTCCATTAATATTAAAAGTAGCATATGACAAATCACTTTGTATACTACCTCCCATTGAAGCACTCCACTTTCTAGATAGTAGCATCACATAATGTGGTGGTATATCAACAACAAGAATATTTGTGGTTAGAATCACATCAGGACACACTGCTAATTTATAGGGCATGGCTTCAATAGTACCAATAATAGGGACTTCCCTATAATCCATTGCCTGACATCTCCCATGAGGAGTGTCCACTTGTAATCCCATAGACCTCATAATCTCTATTGGCATAATAGTGTTTGATGCTCCTGAATCAATCATACAGTTTTTAAGCATCCTTCCATTTATTACCAATGTTAGAAAAAATGGGTCTACAACCTTAGGAGAAGTAGTTGTGTTTAGGAAAATCTGAGGAATCTCAAAAATCATCACTTCATCTTCCTTCCCTTTGTTATTTGGTCTCTCATCAATACTTTCTAGATTTTGAACTCTCACTGTAAGTGCACTGTTCAATAATGATGGAACCTTTTCTTTATGTTCCGTGATCCTCATCATTTCTAAAAATGGGACTTTTACAGTCATTTGAGATAAATAGTGGCCCATGTCTACTGGAGTATACTTTACATCTGAGGATTTTGGTTTTTCAACAATAATATTATTTTCCTCAATCTGTATGTTCAGAGTTGGTTCTTCTTTTTTTGGATTTTTTGTTTTCTACCTTAAGAGTAGAAGTACTTATTTCTTATACCTTTGCTTTTCCTTCTTATACAACAACAAGCTCTATGGTATTAGTTATAACTTTGACCTTAGGTTTATTTACATTTTCCTCAGGTCCTTCTTTCCTTTGTATATATTTAGCATCTATTTTATTTTCTTTTATAAACACACCAGATGGTTGACTACTAGTACCACCAACTACTCTATTTCTTAGGTGATGATTAATTCTAGCTTTGTTCACTAAATTTGCAGCAATTCTAGCTTTTTCTTCATCTAAAGCCTTTCTGATCAATGGAATATCTTGATGGTTTCATGCATAACATCTTATGTGGTCATCAGTTTCTTCTACTTCACTATCTGATAAAACTTGTTGATGAGTGACTTCTACATTTCCTTGTGAACTATATGAATCATGATTTTCATTTTCATTATCTGAGTCTATATCATGACATGAATATTCTTTTTTCATATTATAATCACATTGTTCACTTTCATCATTCCCTTGTTCTTCATTTTCTTTTAAATCTAATGAAACAATGCAAAAATCAAGGTTATGTGGGGCTTCACAAGCCTCACACCAGAAGTCATCATTACATAGATGGACAACATTTTTATGCAAAGGTTCTGGAGTTTTTTTCTTAGTTTTTTTCCTTTCTAGGTTGAGAAATAGGCTTCCCATCCTTGAATTGGGTTCCATAAGGATTATTTTTCATTCTATTCTGAGGATTGTAAGTATTATTGTAGGACGGCATAATATTTTGAGGAGCCCTATTCTCTTTGTATTCTGGTTCCTTTAGGTTACTCCAACTAAACCTTGAATCATCTCTCCTATTTAGTTTAATAGATACCCTTCTATTCATTTCAATATTTACTGCTATCTTGTAGGCATCAATGAGAGTTCTAGGATTTTTATCCCTAAGAGCTTAACCCATTTTAGGATCAAATGCATTTAAATAGGTTGCTAAACATACCTCTTCATCCAGCCTTATCTTCTGAAACAACTTATGCATAGCCCTTTGAAATCTAGTATTGAACTCAGTGACCTCTTCATTATAGTCCTTTTTTATGTTATTGAACTCATTTAGTAAGAACCCTTTGTTTCTCTTATCACCATATTGGTCCTTAAACAACTCAATTAATTCATCCATGGAAGCAACAAAACCATTAGAAATACCTCTAAACCATTCTCTAGCATCCTCCGCTAGAGACTAGACAAAAAGCTTCATTAACACATCTTCATGAGTGATATTCAAATCATCAACAAAGTCAATGAACTTTCTTAAATGTACTTCACAAGAGATAACATTATTACCTACAAACTTTGGGAGCATTTCTCCAATATCACCTACATATTTTGGAAACGCATTTGGGTATCCAGGGATACCAATAAAGTTAAATTTCTTATACCTTTCAGGATGCCAAGGTTTTCTTTGGAAGTTATCAGGCTCTTTGAAGGTACTATCCTTTTCTTTAGAAGATGTTGTGTTCTCATTTCCAGCATAAGAATATTTGGAAGACTGCAAAAAGTCTATTTTCCTTTTCATCTCCATTGTTACAGCTTCTACCTTAGCTTTTTCTAGAATTTTTGCCATGGTTTATTTTTCTATTCTTAGTCTTTCAAAGTCAATATCCAATTTGGATATTTTCTCTATTAAGGGCCTCTGAACCTTTGGCTTTTCAACTTTGCTTTCAGTGACTTTTTGTTTACCTTTATCCCTAACAATTTGTGAACTAGAAGCATTATGAGTAGTGAGTATTTCATGGTTCTTTTGAAACCTCTCTATATTTCTTTTAGTTTGATGTCTTAAGGATCTTATTCTAACTTTGTCAACATCCTTATGCTCATGATTTTTCTTTCTCAGTTCTCTTTCCATTTTCATCTGCTGAATAAGGGTGAGATGTTTCATGATGAGTCTTTTTTCCTCAACAAGTTTATCAGAAGGAACTTCTTTAGAATCTAAACTAATTGTAGTTGTTCCTTCTCTTTTTCTAGAAGCGGAGGTGGTTACAAGTGTTTCTAATCCCTTCTCTACATCTTCTTCATATTCTGAAGTATTTCCATCATGATTAGACTGATTTCTATCTTCCTCCATCCTAGTATGACTTTCTTTTCCTCTTGGAGGAGTTTCATCAATATTAACTTGGTTTCTTTTCTTCTTGCAAGAAATCTCCATTCTTGAGGATGATGGAATTCCACCATCCAATGCAATTTCTGGGTTATTTCTCATTTTGGACCTAGTGTTCATTTTGAAAGATATTTACCTAACTTTTTACTGATCATAGAGATTTAACATTAAAGTCGCCACCCAAACCTGGGAGTGATGAATACTATTAGAATGACTCTAGGAAAATATTAACTGTAAATATAATGTCTTCTAAAATCCTAGAGATTTTGACTTCTTTTACTAAAACCTTATAGTAGTTCCCCAGTAAAGTCCCCAATTTGTTAGGGTTTTTTCCTGTTGAACCTTCAACAGATGTTTGATTAACTCTATGACTCCCAATGTTTGAAAATACTGACTCAAGCAAGAGAAAACTCTAATTGATGAGGGTTTATGATAATACCTGGGGAAATTATTATCACCTCCTTCTTTAAAGGTTCCACAACACCCACGAAGGTATTACCTATCTATGATTGCTGTCTTATAGTATTAATAAATGTGGATACTTATTTGCTGCTTGTTTATTGTATTAACTTATAAATTACTCTGCATGAAACTGAAAAAAACTTAACACAGAGTTTAACCATGAAAAATATTGAAAGGATAACAACAAATAGTAGTGCTTTAAGGACATTCATCCTTCTTCCTTTTATATTTCTCTAAAATTAAGAGGGGCAACCTATTTCAATCCTCTCTCAAAGGGATTAGTAAAATGAATTGTATATCTTGATACAACTGCTTGAATTTATATGTATATGACTATGAATGTAAGATATTTATATATTTTGAATTACTTGGATGATGATAAACTACCTGACAGATTATAAACTATTGTCTATCCTTGGGCTACAGAGTCAAAAGATGCAAAATCCACAGGAAAGGTAAATAAAGATACTATAGATTGTCTTACAACCTATATTAAACTTGAGTAAAGTGCCTTACAAATTACCCTGTCACTTCAATACTACTATATCAAATCCTCAGATATTGTTATGCTCCCTGAAACTACTCACAAAACTTAGTTCTTCCCTTGAAATAAACTTGCAAGCAATTATATAGCTACCTTATAACCAATATGCTTAAAATGCCTTATAGATTAAACATAAAAGAGCATACACAATAAGTAAAGAGACAAAAATAAATATAGGAGAGAATTTGCACTATATTTTATTTATATTCCTATTTCATACATGCAGAGACAAAAGAAAGCTCAAAGACTCAGACAAAATTTTGTAGTCTGGCTTACAATTATATTTCACCACCACCTTTAAAATGTTTACAATATGATCTATATATAGGTTCAAACACTCTTGGAATACTTAACAAAAGGATGCAACAAGATTTGGATGGTTTGAGAAATCTAACCCTAAATAAAGATAAAACAAAAGACAAGATCAATCCAAGTGGTAGAAAGAAAAAAATAGAGAATGAAATCTGATCTGCTCCTTTGTCTTTATGTGAACTTTGGCACCTTTTTCTATTTATGTTTAGGATAGCATCTGATGTTTTTAATGAGACCAAGTGACCACCATTACAGGATAACCTACACTTGTATTTTTTGATTACTAACCTTCCTGTGATCATAGAGTAGGTGCCATGTGTCCATCTACTCTTCATAAATAATATCAATCTCTACTGCAGTAACCTTCTTGTTTTTTGGTTTGGTCATTGAATCCCATGCTGCTACATTAGCCTCGGTAGGCCAGTTAAATATTTGAATGTTCTACAATTGTGATTTCTATCTATCCCACCTGGCATCTATTATACTCTTGACATCTGCTAAAAATTTATTGATGTCAGTCTCAGCCTTAATGGATTCATTTAGAATTTTATTGTATCTATCCATGTCTAACTCTGCATTAGTAATAAATTCCTCTTCATTAGGAAACTTGCTATCAAACTTTCCCATGCAAGCTGCCAAGGCCTTGATTTGATTATCTTCTCCCTTGATTAGAGGAATGAATCTATTGAAATCTTCTCTGAATAGGCTCAACCTTGCCTCAATCTGATTCAGCTTACCTTTGAAGAAAGGTAAAGTTACATTTATCTTCTCTATTTCTTCACCAACCTCAATAACTATCTCTAGAAAATCACTTCTATGTGGTTGTAGAGAAGCTAACCTTCAAAAAGTTGTGTTCTACTAGACCAAGTTGCAAAATAAGGATTTAAAATATTAATAAAATTAATCACCTCGGGATGTAGAGTAGGAAATTTATTATATGCATTTAAAATCAAATCAGTTTTATCCTTCAGGATATCAATCCTGTGCTGAAATACACTAATTAATACACCTAAAACAATCTTATTGTGCTCAGTGATCATGTCCTCTATTTCTACATTGTCCCCTATTGACTCTGTTTAGACCTTTACATATATACTTTCTTTAGGTGAGGCAGGGATAACTTATAGCTTTTCCATTAACTATTGAGTTAAATCCCTAATTGTATTCTCTTGAGCATGTATCTTGATGTAACACATCTCCCTATCTTTGGCTATGGCACTAGGCTCATTCACCAAGGTATCACACCTCTGGGATAGATATTTTGTTTTGTTTTCATTCAATTGTGCCCAATAGGTTAAGATCTAAAAAATCTCCATGTCATTTGTGTTATGCACTAACCATATGTGTTATGCACAGACCATACCATCTGATTACCTACCATGCTCTCTTGAATTTTTAGTAGAGCTGGTTTCTGATCTTTAGGAGCTAAGCTCCACATTGCCACTGCTTGGGACTTTGGATTATATCCAAATCTCTTGATAATTTCACCCACTTTCTCTTCAGATGTCAGCTTCAAATCTAGTTGCCTTCTGATCTGATCTATTATGAAAGTAGAATCTAGATCCCAACCCTCAGCAAGAAACATACCACTTTCTTTTACTAATTTCCTAGCCTCCTCAGGAGTTATATCCTCAAATTTAGGATCATAGTTCTATATGGCTATGAGGTCATCATTAGTTACTGGTTCTCCTCCTTCCAATCTGAGTTGTTCACTTACCAACTTCTACTTATTCCAACTAAGGAAATCTTTAAACTCTTGGTTTTTGATGAAATTTTCATCATCAAGGAAATTTTACTGGTGAATCACCCTCTCATCAATACCAATTAAAAGAGGTAACTCAATATCCTCTTCAACTTCCTGTTGTAATTTCTTTCCCTTTCTCACTTATTTCCTTAACTGGTGATCATAAGGACTATTACCAGGAATAAGGGCACTCACCCTATCTTTCTTCCTTTCTTTTCTCACATAAGTTAAGGCATGTGAAGATTCACCAATATCAACCATTTTCTTTTTGAATGCAGACTCATCAGTAGTCTCATGCTCTGGGACCTCTGTTAGGTCAATAACATATTCCTACCCTTCTGCTACAATTTTTTATGGTACTGCTTGGTAATCTAGGTAAGCTCTGGGAGAAAAAAATCCCTGATCACTATCATTATCATACTCAGACCTGATGACATTTAACTGATTGAATGTTTGATAATGTTAAGTTGAAGATGATGCAAGACATTAAATCAATTAATGGTTTGTATTGTCATTGATGTCAACTTGATATTGTTTGTACAGTCATGTACATAATGCCAAAGAATTTAGAGAATCAATGGAATGAAGATTATGCTTTCAGAAATGTATAAAATTCAAGTATTCACTAAGTGACAGACAACACTGATGAAGTGCACACCATAGGCAAAAGTAAAGAACAAAACTCACAGTGATACCTGATGAGAAGAAGACAGTATTGCCCGATGAAACAAAATCATAAGTGATACCCGACGAGCTGAAAATGGAGCTACCTGATGAGCGAAATCCAATGGTGCCCAACAGATGGAGATCCCAAAGCTGACTGAAGTCACACCGATGGAACTGGCAGTTATCACTGACGACTAACTGCAGAGTTGACCGATAGAACAAAGAGTTCAGAAAAAGACAAAATATCTAGCTGGAAGAGTTTAAGGATAGAATTAACTGGTTGTTTTATTTGTTTTATTCAACTAGAGTTAATTAATTGATTTAAAGAATATTTGTACAGTTGGAAAGAAGATAACTACAAGATAAATTAGCAGTTAAAGCTTTAAATCAGATTGGCTGGATTGTTTTTCACGTCAAGAATCAAGAATCTAGAAACATTGAATATCATGTCTATATAATAGACAAGCATAATTCATTTTCACTATCACATACATGGGAAGGGGAGTGAATAGAAAGAGGATTTTCAATAGAAACTGATGAAGAAGAACTTCGTACAGTCCTGATCAATCAAGCTGAAGAAGAGCTAAAGAATTTTGAAGACACCGACGAATAGTGAAGCACAACATCATAGAGTAGAAAGTGTGGAGCACAAAGAATTGAATTGATACATTGATCAGAGAGGTAATTTACTTATATGGATCTGAAAATATGCAATTATAGTTGCATTAGAAATAGGTCATAGTGTTTCAGTTTAACCATTGAAGCATTAAGTCTCTTATCAGAGTAGGACTTAACAATCTTCTATATATTGAGGTACATCCCAAGGAGTTCCAAAAAGGTTGATTCGTGAAAGTAGCATTGAAATTTCATAAAGCCTATTGACAATCTAAGAAGAAGGCTGATTCAAGGATGGTAGCAAGATTTTCCTAAAGCCTATTGACAGTCTAAGAAGGAGGCTGATTCAAGGATGGTAGCAAATAGATGCCCGATACTAAGTGACAACCTCTATGTATAAAATCCTCTAACAAGGTCACACCTAACAATGTGTTTGTAACCTTTAACAGTGTTGGCTCCTAATAGGGCTCACTTTAGAAGAGTGAAAATTTGGGGTACTAGTCCCAGTGGTCTTTCCCTTAACAGGGTTTCCATGTTAAAATCCATGTGTTATGTGTGTATGGTTATTACTTTACTATTTTAAATTTCACATATGCATTTCTGGATTGATTGGTATACTCTCCATATTTACTGAGTGTCAGTAAATAGTTTTATTACTTATCGATAATCAAGGATAATAAGGATAGACAAGGAAAATTGACAGATAGTTAAATCATTAATAGTATTGCATGGCATGCATCTTGTAGGGACTTAACAATCTGAGATGTATTTGATTGGTGGTTAAAGTTTAAAGGATAATTTTTGAAGCCACTAATTCACCCCCCCTCTCAGTTATTACTAACAATTGGTATCAGAGCTTGTGTTCTTAGAAGGAAGGTTTCAAGACCTAAGTAAAGATAACAAGTTGAACAGACGAGATGTGCCCAAGTTGAACAAAGAAAACTTTCCTTCATGGCAAAGCAGGATAAGACTCCACTTATTAGGTATTGGTAATGATGTTACTCAATACTTAGATACTGAATATGTGTTTCCTATAGGAGTATTGACTGTAGATCAATTGAGAGAGAAGCATGAGCATAACGACATGGTTATAGAGGTTTCTTCCTCACTCTTTGATGCTAAATTTCAAGATGTCAAAGACTGGAAAACTGCAAAGAAAGTGTGGGACAAACTTAAACTTGTACATGGAGGTGATACAAATGTTCTGAGAGCCAAGGCAGAAAGCCTTAGAGGAAATTTTGATGATCTCATAATGAAAGAAGGTGAAAATGTCACACAGTAAAACACAAGAATAAAAGAAATAGTCAATTCTATACGAGGTGTTGGAGGTACACTTGAAGAAACAGTGGTAAGTAAAATCTTAAGAACCTTATTGCCTATATATGCTATTAGAGTTTCTTCTATTCAAGAAATGAGAGTAGTAGCAAACAATACAGTTACTCTTGATAGTTTAATTGGTATAATGATTTCATTTGAGATGAATAACTTTGACAATAGTGTCTTACCAAGTTTAGAGTCTGCATTTAAGTCTTCTATGAAGATAAGAAAATCCAATCATAGATACTCATCTAGAAGGGACAGTGAAAGTGAAAGTGAAGAAGAAGATTTATATGAAATAGAAGCACTTATGGCTAGAAGAATACAGAGAGGCAAAGGTAAATACAAAGGCAAGCTATCATTTGTATGCTTTAATTGTAAAGAGATTGGACACTTTGCTGCAAGATGTCCTAACAGAAGAAAAGTTGATAGAAGTAATGATAGATCTTTTGAGAAGAAATCTGACAGAGGTGATAATAAATATTACAGAGGTTACCGACAATCATAAAGAAAGGATACCCGAGACTACAAGGATAAAGGAAAGAAGGCTACCTACCTAGTTGCTTACAAAGATGAAGATACTGACACTAAACCTGATGATGACATTGAGATGGTATTTTTAGCTATGAAGGATGATTTAGATGAAGATGAAAGTTATGAAGAAACTGCACTCATATCTAAGATTAGTAAGAATGATATCTAGATTATAGATAGTGGCTGCACTCACCATATGACTAGTGACAAAGAAAAGTTGAACACTTTTGAATATTATAATGGTGGTACAGTAAGAATGGGAAATGATACACCTTGTCCAGTTGAAGGTAGAGGAATAATAATGCTGAATAACCTGATTAAATGTGAAAATGCTTATTGGGTAAAAGGATTGAATTATAATCTATTGAGTGTTTCTCAGCTGAATAATTCAGGTCACAGAGTAGCATTTGTGAACAAGAAGGCAAAGATCTTCAATGAATCAGGAAAATTGATTGGTAACGGTGAACAGACTAAAGGTAACTTATTCTATCTGAATGATACTAACACCACTTGCTTAATGACTAGAAATGAAGACATATGGTTTTGGAACAAAATATTGTGTCATGTGAATTTTGACAACATGATGAAAATAAGTAGAAGAAGAAGAGTAAGAGGCTTACCGACGATGACAAAGCCAAACAACATCATGTGCAAAAATTGTCAAAAAGGTAAAATGACAAAGTCTAGTTTCAAAAGTAAAACCCATACATCTGATGATATTCTAGAATTAGTCCATACTGATTTATGTGGACCTATGAGGACAAAGAGTTATTATGAAGGTAGATATTTTATTCTCTTTGTTGATGATTACTCTAGAATGATGACAGTCTTATTTATAAAAGAAAAATTTGAAGCATTCAAGATGTTTAAATGGTATAAGGCTATAGTAGAGAAACAAAGTGGTAAGGATCTAAAATGTTAAAGTTTAGATAGAGGAGGAGAATTTATATCAGATGAATTCACTAATTTCTGTAATGAGCATGGTATAAAAAGACAGCTTTCTGCACCAAGAACACCACAACAAAATGGGATTACTGAGAGAAGGAACATATCAATAGTTGATTGTGCAAGAACACTGATGATAGAAAAGGACATCACCCAAATCTTCTGGAGGAAACCTATCAGTACTGCTGTTTATACACTTAACAAAGTACAATTGAAGAAGGACACAAAGAAGACACCTTATGAGTTATGGTATGGTAAAACAACCAATGTAAGTTACTTCAAAATATTTGGTAGTCAATGTTATGTCTTAAAGGATGATAGAAATGGAAAGCTTGATGGAAAAAGTGATGAAGGTATTTGTCAGGGGCATTCTACCAAAAGAAAAGCTTTTAAATGTCTAATCAAGGCTTCTAACAAAATAGTTGAAATCACAAATGTGAAGATTGATGAATTTGCAGAAAAGAATGATCTAGAAAGTACAAAAGAACCAGAAGACTACAACAAGTTTTTATATTGTGAAGAACCCATAACTCTACCCGAGCAATAGTGCTTAATTCCAAAACAACAGAATATGGCAACCGATAGTCAGAACGTTGTTACCGATGGCCAGGATAATGATCAAGATAATGTGCAAGGTAATGAAGATCAAGTTAATACACAAAGATTTGTACCTGTAATTGCAAGATATGTAAGAAGGAACCTTGTAATGTCCCTCCAACCCTGTCAAGTCCTGGTTATGCTCACTAGAAATTAGGAAGAGCTATATGTGAGAATGATCCTTCTTGAGATGGTTTCTTAAACCGAACCTCTTACAACTCACCATAACTT
>MU227881.1:2479252-2500777 GCA_018584345.1 Thuja plicata | reverse complement strand
GCTTCTTTATTCTTCACAGTCTCAGCCCCTTTAGTATCCTTTCCAACTGGGTTGTCAGTAAACTGACCAGTCTTAACTTTTTCCCCTAATTTAGGGATGGTACTACTACCCTTTGCATTAAAATTATTTAGTCAATGTTATGTCTTAAAGGATGATAGAAATGGAAAGCTTGATGTTAAAAGTGATGAAGGTACTTTTCTGGGGTATTCTACCAAAAGTAAAGCTTTTAAATGTCTAATTAAGGCTTCTAACAAAATAGTTGAAAGTGCAAATGTGAAGATTGATGAATTTGTAGAAAAGAATGAGTTGGAAAGCACAAAAGAACCAGAAGACTACAACAATTTTGTATATTGTGAAGAACCCATAACTCTACCCAAGCAATAGTGCTTAATTCTAGAACAACAGAATGTTGCAATCGACAGTCAGAATGTTGTTACCGACGGTCAAGATAATGATCAAGATAATGTGCAAGGTAATGAAGATCAAGCTGATACACAAAGAGCTATACCTGTACTTGTATGATATGTAAGAAGGAACTATCTAGAGGACCGGATCATAGGAGAAAAGAAAGCTGGTACAAGAACAAGAAGTAAGTCTTTAAACTCAAATTTATTAATTTGTGAGTTTGAGCCAAAATCTATCAATGCTATACTAGATAATGAAGAATGGCTAAGTGCTATGAATGCTGAGATTTAGCAGATTGAGAATAACAAAACATGGTCACTTGTGCCAAGACCAGATGACAAGAATGTCATTGATACTAAATGGATATTTAGGAACAAGCTGAACGAGAATGGAGAACTCACAAGGAACAAAGAAAGACTAATATGCAAGGGGTATGCACAAGAGGAAGGTATAGACTTTGGAGAAACCTTTGCACCCATTGCTAGGCTAGAAGGAGTAAGAATAATACTTTCTTATGCTGCATACAAAGGATTCAAAGTATATCAAATGGATGTCAAGACAACATTCCTAAATGGAATACTTGAAGAAGAGGTATACATTGAACAACCAGAAGGGTTTGTGGATCCAAAAAAGAAGAACATGGTATGTAGACTTCACAAAGCCTTGTATGGATTAAAACAAGCTCCCAGAGCCTGATATGAATGACTTCATTCCTATCTAATAAATATTGGATTCATAAGGACTAGTGAAAATAGTAATCTATACTTAAAAGAACATACTGATGCTAACACTTTGATTGCTGAAATATTTGTTCATGACATAATATTTGAAGGCAACAATATGCTATGCAAATCATTTGCTGATGAGATGAGCAAAGATTTTGATATGTCTATGTTTGGAGAGATCAAGTTCTTTCTTGGTCTACAGATCATTCAACAAAGTGAAGGTATTTTCATTACATAGTCCAAATACATCAAAGAGGTCCTGAAAATATTCAAGATGGAAGATTACAAACCTATTGGAACACCGATGGCTACTAGATGCAAATTAACACAGGAAGACAAGACAACAGAGGTAAATCAGATTTTGTATAGATCAATGATAAGAAAACTCATGTATGTTGTACACACTAGACCAATATTGCACATGCAGTTGGAATTGTTTCTAAATTTTTTGCTAACCCCAAGGACTCACATATGAATGTTGTGAAAAGAATCTTAAGATATATGAAGAATACTGAGGAATTTGGCTTATGGAAGAAGGAAAATTTAAACTAAAAGTGTTTACCAATGCTGATTGGGCTAGAAATCTTGATAACCAGAAGATCACAACTGGAGGAGCATTCTTTATGGGTGACAGACTTGTCACATGGATTAGCAAGAAGCAAGGATGCATCTCTCAGTCTACTGTAGAAGCAAAATATGTTGTTGCTGCTGCAAATTTCTCAAATATTGCATGGATCAAATAATTGCTGGAAAGTATGCATATGGAGATCTTAGAACCAGTGATTATCTATTGTGATAACACCAGTGCAATAATCATTTCCAAGAATCCAATCATGCATTCCAAGACAAAACACATTGCAATCAAGTATCATTACTTAAGAGAACAAGTTCAAGAAAAAGAGTTGATACTTGAGTATGTGCAATCAAAAGAACAATTGGCTGATATCTTCACCAAGCCACTGCCCAAGGATACATTTGAGTACCTGAGAAAGAGACTAGGGTTCAAACCCTTGTCTACCAGTCAGTAAAGAACTGAAGGCTGTATCAGCCTATATATTATCAAAATATCATTCATGTTGATGCAAGCAAAAAGATGAACTTCAAAGCTACATCTATATATAGAAAGGTATATATCAAAACTGAGCACCAAAGCATATTGTTGTATTGCTGATGGATAATGGAAATTCAAGTAATATATTATGGATAGAAGAAAATAATTGTTTGACATAAATGTCAGATATTTGTAAAATATTTTTTTGGCATTGTTGTTAAAGGGAGAGAATGTATCCATATTGTCACAAGAAAATACTCATTATTAGATTACTCCAAACAGGGAGGATTCATAGCCATAGGGAGAGAATTTGTATAAAGGAATCATATACAAAGGGAAAGTTGCTGACAAGAGATAGAGACATCAAAGAAGTAGAACAGTCAAAAGAGAGAAATTGACACAAGAAGGGAATACAACACATCAATACAAGAAACACAGAAAGCTACAAGAATAAAATCTAAGCTAACACAGAGCTTACCGGCGGTCAGACATTTTTATCAGTTATCAAAACAAAATGTTTGGTAATTTGATGAATCTCAACAATTGTATTTCATATTGTATTAGAAATGGTATAGTGTGATAATATAGTATGTTGCCATAAATGCTAAAGGGAGAGATTGATGACATGTAACTAATTGAATGTTTGATAATGTTAAGTTGAAGATGATGCAAGACATTAAATCAGTTAATGGTTTGTATTGTCATTGATGTCAACTTGATATCATTTGTACGGTCATGTACATAATGTCAAAGAATTTAGATAATCAATGGAATAAAGATTATTCTTTCCGTAATGCATAAAAGTCAAGTATTCACTAAGTGATAGGCAACACTGACAGAGTGCACACCATCTACAAAGGGAAAGAACAAAATTCATAGTGATACCCGACGAGTAGAAGATAGTATTTCCTGACAAAGCAAAATCATAAGTGATACCCAACGAGCTGAAAATAGAGCTACCCGATGAGAAAAATCCAATGATTCCCAACGGACAGAGATCCTAAAGATGACTAAAGTCACACCGATAGAACTGATAGTTATCATTAATGACTAACTACAGAGTTGACCGACAAAATATAGAGTTTAGAAAATAACAAAATATCTAGCTGACAGAGCTTAAGGATAGACTTAACTTTTTTTTTATTCATTTTATTCAACCAAAGTTAAGTAAAAGCTTTAAAGAAGATTTGTACAATTGGCAAGAAGATAACTATGAGATAAATCAGGAGTTAAAGCTTTAAATCAGATTGGCTAGATTGTTTTTCATGCCAAGAATCAAGAATCAATAAAAAGTGAATATCATGTCTATATAAGAGACAAGAATAATTCATTTCCACAATCACATACACGGGAAGGGGAGTGAATAGAAAGAGGATGATGAAGAGAAACTAATGAAGAAGAACTTCATACAGTCCTGATCAATCAAGCTGAAGAAGAGATAAAGAATTTTGCAGAAACCAATGAACAGTGAAGCACAACATCACAGAGTAGAAAGTGTGGAGCACAAAGAATTGAATTGATACATTTATTAGAGAGGTAATGTACTTAAAGAGATCTAAAAATCTGCAATTCAAGTTGCATTAGAAATAGGTCATAGTGTTTCAGTTTAACCATTGAAGCATCAAGTCTCTTAATAGAGCATGACTTAATAGTCTTCTATATATTGAGTTACATACCAAGGAGTGCCAAAAAGGTTGATTCATGAAAGTAGCATTGAAATTGAATAAATCCTATTGACAGTTTAAGAAGAAGGTTGATTCAAGGATGGTAGCAAGATTTGCCTAAAGCCTATTGACAGTCTAAGAAGGAGGTTGATTCAAGGATGGTCACAAATAGATGCCCGATACTAAGTGACAACCTCTATGTATAAAATCCTCTAACAAGGTCACACCTAAAAGTGTGTTTGTAACCTTTAATAGGGTTGGATCCTAACAAGGCTCACTTTAGAAGAGTGAAAATTTGGGGTATCGGTCCCAGTGGTTTTTCCCTTAACAGGGTTTCCACGTTAAGATCCATGTGTTATGTGTGTATGGTTATTACTTTACTATTTTACATTTCACATATGCATTTTTGGATTGATTGGTATGCTTTGCATATTTACTGAGTGTCGGTAAATAGTTTTACTACTTGTTGGTAATCAAGGAGAATAAAGACTGAAAAGGAAAACTGATAGACAATTAAATCATTAATAGTATTTCATGGCATGCATCTTGTAGGAAATTAAAAATCTTAGATGTATTCGATTGGTGGTTAAATTTTAAAGGATACTTTTTGAAGCCACTGATTCACCCCCCCCCCCCCCCNTCCCCCCCCCCCCCCCCTCTCAGTTATTACTAACAAGATTCTGAATTTTCTTTGTGGCCCTTTTCTGGTACCACTAGTGCTTATTCCAACTGATTGCACAAAAGTGTGTGATTCTTAATCATTGCATATATCTTCTTGAGATAAGGCAAACCAGGGTAAAATTCTCCAAATCTGATCCCCTTTCTCTTCATCTACCTTTCCAGGTCCATAAGTTCTTGGATCTTGTCTGCTCTTCTCATTACTTCTTCTTCTTCCAAAAATTTTCTGATATCATCCTCCTCCATACCCTCTTCATGTACATATTTATATGGTATGGTAGGATTTAACAACTTCTTGGCTCCTATAATGAATCCTTCAATATCATTGTACCTACACAAGGCTACACTCATCTTATAGTGACTCATCCAATTATTTATTGGATCTATGGCTTTCTTACCAATTATAAAATGATACACTTTGAACTGTCTAGGGGTAAATGTCCCCTTTCTATGTGGTGCCAAGTGTTCTTTATCTATCAACATTAGTTTCCAGATGAATTCCATTGCAGCTATCCTCGTTGGAACATGATATGGGAGAATACGAGGATGATGTGAACATCCATATGCTCTTATCATAGTAAAATTGTTTCTAAGGTAGAAATCACCCCAACTATGATCATCAGGCCATTTATGAACATACTCGCATGGCCTCAAAATCTGCAATACTTTTGTAGGCAACCTAGTCTTATTTACTCCTAGCATTTGCATTATTGGGTAAACAATCCAATTCTCAAAACCAAAAAAGTCACAATCTTTAGCGGTGTAATTCCACACTCTGATCTAGAATTGAATGAGGTTGGGCTGATTGTAGTGGAACCTTTCAGGGTTCAAATTCTGTATATCCATTATAGGGTAATTGAAATAAAGCAATAAATGCATCAAAATAGAATAGTGTAGAAACTTGGCCTCTTTGTCCTTTTTCCTAATAGCAACAAAACCCTCATGCATCCTATCAATGATATACTAGATGTAATCCTAACTAGTGCTTGTATACATATCCTGTATGTCCAAGGTAATCATCAAAATACCTACATTTATCCTTTCTACACCTCCGTCCCTCCCTAGCACTCTACACAATGTATAGGAAATGTATTTCATGTAGTGGTTCATATCTTTGTAAAAATAAGGTACCAATCCTAGTAGTGGGGCAATATAATTTCTTATTTCTTTAGGAATGTGTCTCTTTATCATATTCCTAACGACTCCAGATTGCCTTTCATACCTCTCTTCTTGTTTTTTGAGGTTAATTTTAGTTGATGTTTGGTAATAGAGATTAAATGCTTGCATAAATGAATTTCTACTCAAAGCAAGTAATAGAGTCCCATCATTTTTCTTAATTGTTTTTCTAAGTTCATCATAATTGTTTGCTAGGGATAAAATGAAATTAGTATCTACAAACACATCAGGAACTAATAATCTAGCTATTACATATGTCCAAGGGTTCAAGATAGGCATAGCTTCATCTCAATTTTTATATAATTAATTAAATAGAGAATAACCTGATGTTCCTGGTGTCTTTGCATCTCTGATGTTGACCAACTCATCAATTAGGATATCAACATTTGATTTCTTATTTTGTGTAGAACCTGGCAATAACTTTAGGAACTCATCTGAATAATTCCTTTTTCCTTTGGAATCATCATCTATATCATCATTCCTTCCACTTGAGGAGGCCACACTCTGTGCTTGACTCATCTTGTTCTATTCTATTTTGCTCTCAATTTTTGATACCGATATTGAAACAAATCTATCATAGGAAACCCTTACTCTGAACTGAAATGTATTGAAAATAATTCAAGAGCACTTAAAGTCAAACCAATTACCTTGAATTTTGTAGCAAAGTTTTCTCAAATCACTCCTCACACAGGAAAATATTCTCCCTTTTTCTCAGATACAGAAAACTTGGCAAATTCTCTGCTCTGAAATTCTTAATGCAAGGTAAGTGAAAATAAAGCAATGATATCATCTATTTATGGTAAAAATGATCAAGGTACTCAACTCATTATTGAAAAATCCATCATTTCTTCCTTAATTTTACACACTATTCCATTAATATTGATTTCTAGCTGTAGCCTCTGATCATGATAGGAAATCTGATTTGAATGAATGAAAAATTCATAAAAATTCATATTAAATTCAATAAAAGGTTACAAAATGATGTGATTGGCTCTTTTCAGCAACCTTTCCACCTTGTCATAACTATTCTGCATTCCTTTTGGCTAGTGAATTTTCAACCGTAACATGTCAGCATCAACTTTAACTCTTCTTCACTGTATTTTTCATTTTCCTTATCTAGTGACCTATCGACCATGCTTTGTCTCCATGTCACTTAACATTCCTTTTAACTATGATTTCTTTTGGAGATCTGGCGACAAAATGTATCACTTTACTTCAGCTTAACCTTAGTCAACTCTTGGCAATCATGTGACTGAAGAAATCTAGGTCACTAAAATAAATTCTGAACTCTGATTTTATCATGCGACACCTCATCCATCGTAGATTTCTTTTTAATCAGACACTTATCGCTATGTCTCTGAATCATATTAATGCTTTAAGAGACTTCACAACTTAAGCCTATGTTTCTTAATCGCTATATTTTTGTAACTTAACCATTTTATACTAGATACTTAGTGACTTAAGCATATGATACCGTTAATTTATCAACTTAATTCATTCTGGAGACTTGGTGACTATAGTGCAATGTAACATTTATTTCCTTCTATCTCTAAGTTGCTCAATGAAATTACCTTTAATCCTTTTATATAGAAACTTCCCAACAACCACTGATCTCTCATCTATCATCATCCAATGACTCCACTAAGTCTCTGAATCTTTCATAAAAACCCTAATTCACTTGGAGACCTGGCGACAAGAGTGAAATATTCCCTTTAGTCTCTTATTTTCCAGATGACTAATTTCACATTTTGAGAGTATGCGAATGCATACTTTAGTCACTTAGGTTTTGGAACACGTGTCTCCTTATTACTACTTGTCTCTTAATCACTGAAAGAATGTTGGCATGTTAGAACTGATCAGCGACCATGCGACAACTGCTTATCTTCTTTTCTTCCTGCAGTTGTCTCCAAGTCTTTTAATCCTTTATCTTAACTCACTTTCTATTTTGAGACTTGGCAACCATGTTATTTTAAACTCACCACTTAACTTTGATTTGATCTAGAGACACCGCGACCAAAGGAAATCAAAGTTGCCAAACATTTTACTAACTTTGGGGTTTATTACGAGACTTTTCGACCACCATTAGATCCTTCACCAAATGAACGATTGTCACTTAATCTCTTAACCATTTTGGCATATTCTTTTTCTCTTGGAGACAATGTGACAAAGGCATTCCATTGAGTCTCTAAATATAACAGAATATTCTTATATCATTCAGAGACTTGGCGACCCATCTAAAAAGGCACATGACTTATTTCATAACTTAGGCTCAAAAAAGAAGACTTTAAAACATAACCCTGACTTGGAAATAAGGGCTTTTTTCAATTTTGAACCTTAAAAAGACTTAAGGGCTTAGGTTTTTACCTATTTCGAACAAGGGATGACCTAAAACATAGGTTTTTAACACTTCACTGGTTCTAAGGCCTAAAAATCATTATTTGCATGGAAATACTTTGGCAAGAACAGGCATATTTTGACATTTAATGGCTCTTACAAACAAGGAAATTCAAAATTTTACTGGCCAAATTACAACCAAAAATACAACCAACAGAACAATTGAAAAATTTAGAACAACTTGATCCTTCACAAGTATGTTATTATCTTTACTTACCCAAGTAGCATAGTATGGGTTTTTGGGTGTGGAAGAATTTGTAAATGAAACTTGGTGATCACTTCTCTTGAAACCGAATTATGTGAAGCACCTGAATGAATAAGAAAACTACAAACCTTACCATGGATCAAACACTTAATCTTGAATATTCTTGTCTCTTGCACCGGTTTTCCTCTTCCCAGCAACAAACATTCTCCTTCTTCTAGTAGCACTAACATAGGTTCATGTTGCTCCTCCTTTCTTGTCTCTTCTTCTACAAAGTTTATCCTCTTATCTATACCCTTGTCCCCATTCCACTTAGGACATCTAAAGGATTGACGACCTATGTCATTGCATGTAAAACATCTCCCTGTAAACACTCCATTGTTCCTTCCTCCATTTATTCCTCCTCTATATCCTCATCTTGTCTCTGATGTGTATGGGTTATGTTTGTCTTTATCACTGTTATTCTAAATATTAGTGGTACCTCTACCACCTCTTCTTCTCATAGATGACCCTCCTCTTGTACTTCCTTGTCTCTCTTGTCTTCTCTTTATCTTCTCCTCAGCCTTAATGGCTAGATTGTAACATTATTCAACTGATATGGGGGTAGCAAGACTAAGTTCATCTTGAATGTTGAACCTTAGCCCCCCCATGTATCTTGTTATCTTTTCTTCAACATCCTACTCATGAATACCCTTATGTCTAGCTTATGAAACTCTTCAATGTAATTTTGCACATACATGTCTTTTTTCTTAAAACTCTATAATTTATTGTATAGTTGCACTCTATAATCATTTGGTAAAAAATTTTCCTTCATCTTATCCATCATAGTGTACCAAGATGTAATCTTGGGGTTCCCATTCTTCCATCCCTCAGGTTAAACACAATCCCACCATAGTAAAGCATGTCCTTTCAACTTGGATTTTGATACTTTCAATTTATGACTTTCTTCAACATCCTCACACTCAAATAAATTCTCAATGGTGTTGAAACCAATCTATCAACTCCTCATCATCTATCTTTCCTCCATACATAGGAAAATCTACTCTTGCCCTCGTATCTCCACTTTTTATGGCTTTTACAAACTTAACCATCTTTAGATCTTCAGGATATAATTTCTCTTCCTCTTGGATTACTTCTTTAGTATTTTCATCAATACTAGTTTCCTCATCTTGTTTGATACTCTTGTCCATCTTCTCCAATGTTAAAATTATTTCCATCATTGTGTTCATCATCTTGTCTTTCTCATTGTTCTCTTTCCCCTTTTGTTCCAATGTTGCTTTCAACTTATTATTATATGCCAACTGCTCCTTCACTATCTTTGCCAACTCTATGTTTGTCATCATTGCTAGTAACTCTTCTTCTCCTTCAGACATGGCTCTTGGTCTCCTAGACAAGTTTGATCAGCTTCAAGTGCTTCTCCTCAAAGGATACTTCAACTCTAAGGGCTAACTAAGGATCAAAATTAACAAGGTTCACAATACCACTCTTACAATATTTCCAAAGACCCTACCTAGGAACTGATACCACTTGATGCAGAGGTAAGAGTGGTGGACTTAGAAAAAGAAATAATGTATATAATCTTGGGTAATGGTGGCTATGGTTTCCAAAACCCTTTCTACACTTTAATGAACTCAAAAGTAACAATGTTTCTCCCAGAAACCCAAGGTGACATAAATGGAAATTAATGATTGTATCTAAGGTAATTTGAAAGGTTTAAAGGTTGTTTGTAACCCCTAGGACACCCAACTCCCAATTCTTCTCCAAACTGGCCAGAGGCCTAATTGCAAATCTAGTAGCCCTGCAGCAACTGAAAACATCTCATAGCTCCAAATTTTCCAAAGAACTCAATGAAAAAATCACCATTTCAGATACCCTTTTTTGAATACTTCAAAATATCAAGTGATGGACTACTATTGTTTTGGACCAATTCATAGATTTTTTACTACAACTGCACAAATGCATAAAAAGTGATGATTTAACAAAGAAAATAACAAAAAATCATATCCCCAAGACCCAAATCTTTGGCCAATAGCTTAATATGTCCCAAAACCTCTAAATCCAAAACTAATTTGACTCAGACCTTCAACAACATCAAAAACCTAAATTTCATCCCTTTAAGCCCTTACAACTAGGACTCTCACAATGTTTTATCTCCCAAGCTCTAGAAACTTAACCAACTCTTGAATCAACAGTAAAATGACATTTTAAGACAACCCACATCAACCATATCACTCCTTTCATATGGAAACATACTGCTACTACACATTCTAAGCATTTTCAATGTTTTTTCTCAACCAAACAATGGTGATCACTCTGCATTTTCTTTACTCCTGTACTTCCAAGGTTAAGTAATTATTGTAAATGTTATATTATATGCATCCCATGAAGTCTGGGCCCTTATAGTTCATGGGATGGTCATATTCAAAAGAAAAAAAAAACTATCACTTAGAAGACTCCCAAAACAATGAAAGTTCAGTCAACACCAGGTGTATAGAATTCAATACAGCCTAAAGAGAATCATAAAATGATTAAATATGAATAGAAAACAAGCCTTCAATACATTCTACTCCCTTGAAATGACCAAAGAACTCAACACTTACAAGAACAATACAAAATGTGCAAAAATATGAATTCTATTGCATCACTGTGATACAGACCGTACAACCAGCTTCTCTCCCTCAAAAATGGACTCTACAATGACTAATAATTTGTTTTCCTTTCCCTACAACCTCTTCTTGGTAGTTACATTCAAAAATGAATACCAAAAGACATTCTTGCATGGAGTTCCCACTAAAGGACAAAATGGCTGCTACACTTTGAAAAAAGGAATCTTTCAACTTTGCAAACACTATAAAAACAAATCAAAAATTGTAACTTTTAAATCCTAATGTCTTCCAACATATTTTGGACTTATTCTAAACAAATATAACTCTAAAAAAACTCCTAAAAATTCCTTTGACCCCCTTGGACTCTATTGGTCCACTTACAAAGCATAGTAGTCCTTTAAGGAAAATTTCATTCACATGTTATTAAAAAGCCATTATAAGCTTTAGGATTTCATAGTTGATCCTCTTTGATGTGACAATCACTCCTTCAATCACTGGTGTCTTTATAAGAGTCTTGTCTTCATTACATAACTTTAGTGTCTTCATGAATTGTCTTAGGTTCCCTACACCACTCATGCTCATAGAAGTGTATTTATATTAAATATCTTTTAAGAGCTGTTACTTTGGAGCCCAAAACAGCCAATGCAGAAGTAGGAAATAATTCTTTCCAAACCTCGACATCCGAAAATCCTTGTAAATTTGAATTTAGACCTTGGGTCAGGGTCAAGGTTGACCCTAACCTAGGATAGGTCAAGGTAAACCTTGACCCAGGTTAGGGTCAAGGTTGACCTTGACCCTAAGGTCAAGAACCTCAAAATCCTAGAGTAGGATACTAGAAATAGGCAGGAGAGAAGTGGAAAATAGGGTAGGATAGGGGAAAAACCAAATCTAAGTCAAAGACCCATTCAAGGCATTTTACATGACCCCAAACCACTTACTTGAAGGGCTAAAACAGTCCTAAATGGAAGTGCTTCCATTTTCTGATGATACAAGTACAAGTTGATCAAGTGATATAGCAGGTGGATCAAGGACAAGAGATGCATTAGGTGCCCCGAGTAGGTCATGATTGATTTCAAGAGATCATTGGATCATATGCATTTTATTTTACATGTATCAGATGTTGATTTGATTAGGAATTTGTTGTATCATGTTTGTAATGATGTATCTTTGATATGTCAGACATTTGATTCATATTTATGATGATGATTTGATCCCTTTCATTTCATGATGATATATGAGAGACTTTCTTTGATGTTATGATTCTATATGATGTTTATGATGCACTTTATTTTTACATGTTATGGATGCAATGTCTTATATATGACATAGTTAGATGAATGAGAAATGTATGCAAGTCTATTTCTACATGCTTTTTAATTTATTATAATGGATGCAATCTAAATGATAGATGTAATGTAATGATCTTTATGAATGCATGTTGTGTTTTTGTATTTTGATAATACAATATCTCAATGAAATGAACCTATATGAATGAAGAAATTTAGCCAACTTTCGGTATTCAACAAAGACTGAAAAGGACCAACTAACAAGGATGTGGATCCATCCTTCTATGCTTTAGGTTCTACAAAACCAAGGGGGGGACACCCTTCAACGCCTTCAATACTCTATTTGGCATCAATCAGCAGCAATCTCACAAAGGCTTCAACACGACCAGGAGATACTAGGTGACCGACTAATCACCCATTGAACGTTGACCTTGAAGTGGAGCAGGAGATTAGTACAACCACAAACCACATAAAACCTTTAGATATTCAGATTTTATTTCTTTAAAATTTAAAACATAGCCAAGACTTAACCATATATGCAATCAATGCAGAAGATACTACTCAATGATCAGTGCTTTATCCATTGGGCAATCCCCTTTAACCAAATTTAGAAATACAACAATCAACTTTTGTAAGAAATTCCAAGTCATAAACATAATAAATCCAGATCAATACTACTTATAGAAATCCTCTTGTAGACAACCGAGTGAAACTTTGTCACATCTAAAACATCATTTAATCTGATCCTAGATCATAACTAAAGAATGATACCACATACATAGATAAACTCCATGCAAAGAACTAGAAAGTTCATACTTCACAAGACTGACACCAAGGAGAGATTTGAATTTGGAATTTTCATATTAAGTGTGAGGAATCACATTACTATATACATATTCGCAATTAGGAATGTATCGCTTCAATAAATTGCAAAAGATTAATGATATTCTATTCTATTTGAGTACAAAATTGGTACAATCAACAAACTATATCCCTAATGGAGCCAACTAAAATTGGAAGCTCCTAGAGTTAAGCATAGCTTAAAACTCACTATGGAGGCCAATAATTTGGAACCCTGTAACAATGGAAGAAATCTACATAAGTAGCCAAAGAAAAAGATCTTCAAATATTTTCTTGAAATACCACCCATCCTCTCTACTCTAACCAATTTTGAGTTGAGTCAATCTTCCCTCATTCTATTTAAACTGATTTGATATTGCACCAAAATGGACTACAAAAACAAATTCCTCATTTCGAGACCTTTCCGACAGTATATGATACTATATACTTCTGATAAAAATTGCCCCCCTTAACATTTAAACATTCTCATGCAAACAGTTTTAAATATTTCAAATTCTGGACTATAGTTTAGACATTATATATTAATTTTTATCTTTTAAATCCTTTTTATGCATAGACCTAAGTAGGCCCCATGTGCCACATGGTACCACTTGATTCACCCAGCCAACCACCTCATCACCCTGCTGGACCTGCATCATCACCAAGCCACATCATCATCTTGCCATGTGTCAACCTCCAATTCACCTACACTACTGACCTGGGCACTTGAATCATATTTCCTGTCTGACCCACCACCTGTCCAAGTGCCATGTGGTGGCCTATCATGTTCCCTTGATGGCTAATTACCTTACAACTCTTCACAATGCTATTGCGCCAACCATCAGATTTCACCACGGGATACATGCCATTTTCAGATCCTTCATCTGCATGGCTGCCACCTCATTGCCACTTGGATGCCACCTTGACCGCACCACTGTCGCCCCTACCATGTGTTAGCCTGGCGCAATACCTCAATGATAACTTCATCACATCTCCTGAATTAGTTCATTGCACTGACTGTCAATCTTGATCGCCTCAGGATGTGCACCCAATCTACAAGCCTTTGCGCCATGTCATCTGCCAAGTCACTCTTGCGGGTCCTACCAAAATTTGGTGTTTAGTCACCAAAATTGTTCTGGCACAATTTTTGAGGCACCTTCCTACACACACATGCAAAGCCTTCAGGCTTCTTCTTCTCTTTACTTGTTGTGCATTCTTGTATATAAACCTGAAGGCTTCTTCTTCTTTTTACTTGCTATGCATTCTTGTATATAAACCCTTCAACTCTCCAATTTATCATGCATGTGGGACTAATGGTTTTAGTTTTTCAAAGTTTCCTATGAATTTTATCTCAAAATTTATGGGGCCCACTACACATGCATACTTCTAGCCTGAGCGCACCCAAGAGCTCTCTAGCTCCTTCTTCATATTACATACCATGCATTGTATTATATAAACATTGTATATTTTTGTCACACAATGCATGTGGGACAAACATTTTGCACATTTAAACAAAAATGCAGCCTTTAGTGAATTCTAATCTCTATTTTAATAACTCCCTAGTTTCTTGCGTAAACAAGGAAGAGGTAGATAAGGTTTTGGTATCATTTTTTATAAAAAAAAGCTCCTCCGTATTCCAATGAAATCTTGCGCAACCACTTTAGCTTTCAAAACAACTTACATGCCTGTCTGTGTTTCCATTTCCTAATGCAGGCTCTTTTGGTTTTATAGATTTCCAATTGCATATGCTTGAATGTGCAGGGTCTTCCTTCTCCTACGCGGCTGCAAACACCTTCCTATGAACTCCTTCCAATATGCCACATAACATTTGTTAAATGTTTTAAATATCTCTCCAAATGCTATTGTGTGACCAGTTCTTTGGTTTTTTGTTTCATCAAACATGCGTTGGGTCTTTGTTCATATCATGCGCAGGCTGCATGCTGACAAAGGTTGTGGATTTGGTGTTACACCTCTGCTTCAAACCTTCAGCATAGCCTCTGCTAGTCTTCACACCTTGTCTATGCTTCCACATGCTTGTATCCTTGTTGTAGGGTCCTTTCTCTTTTTCATAGAGTTGCGTAGCTTCTATGGAATTTAAATAACATTTTTCATGCATTGTTAATGTTTCTACATTATATTAATGTGATGGATTTTATTTTTAAACACATTTTCTTCCATTAAATGATGCAACATCCCTTTGTCTAGCGCGGGATCCACCATGTTTTGCGCTGGCCATGTAAACAAAATATTATGCATCCCTTTGACAAGTTTTATCTCCCCTTGTAGCTACATCAGACAAATGCAATCGCAAGTTTTGAAGCGGATAATAACTTGATCTCTCTCCACATTAAATTTGATGCAAGAGCATCAACACCAAGACTGTCAATACGTAGAATTACAACCTTGTATTTCTTTGACTCTAAATGGCCGGTTCTTAGCATCCAAATCTGTAAATTTGCCTCTTGAAATTATCTTTGTATTAAAACCAATCCTTTCATACAACCATCTCAAGCTTTATTTTCTTTATTCAATGTTCATAGATTAGAAGCTCTTATTTTATCCACACACAGGCATTCTCCTCCATTCCTTGCACAAATATTTCTCCTTTCAATTAATCTCTTAATTTCATCATGTGAGTGGGAATTGGAGACCAAATTACTCAGTAATTAATTCCCTCTCATCATTTGCATTTGGAAGTATTCCCAAGAATTTTCATTAAAGTCCTCTACCTTGGTTCTCTTTCCAAACATTACAATTGATGAATGTTTTTTAAAATGTCTAAGCCCCTTTTAAAATTGTGCAAGCTTCTAACAATATGTGTAGCTTCTGTTGCATCCTGCATTGGAGAACTCATGCCAAGTTTTTATTTTTGTACTTATACCATCATCTTGTTCGCCACTTAAACTTTTATCATAATTTATTCACTCTAATATCAGTATCATCAAGATCTGCATTTTTATTTTTTCCATTTCATCTTTAAGATTTCCCATCCTTAGCAATCTTAACAATGCTTGACACTTTAGACTTTCCTTTACCCTTCATCTTTCCCTTGCTGACATCTACATCTTTATCAAATTTATCTTCATAAATGTTTATAGGAGAAATTTTACAAGCCTTTTCCCAAGGAAATTTATCATCTGACTTCTCCCATATAATACATTTTCCTGAAATAAAACTTTTATATCCATCTTCTCTCTAATCCCAAAGTGATAAATGACCTCTAGAAAAGACCCTTTTAAAGTGATCAAATCACTTTGTTGCATCATGAAGTTGAAAACTCATACTCATCTCCAACATATTGGTACACCTACCAAATGGATCTTCTTTGATTCAAAAATAAATGCCGGATATTCACAATCAAAAGTGATCATTTTGAAACATTGCAAAAGTTGATGTGAAAATAGTATAAATTGCACTCGGATCCACTCTTGTAAACAATGCAAAATATGCCTTGAAGCACTATCATAGAATGAGGAGAAAAAATTACATATAGGAAATATAGATTCACAACCGGCATTTCAAAACCACCATCTGGTACACTGACATCATCCTTTGAAAGTAACTGTTCTATCAAATCATGACAATCTGCACAAACTGATTTTAGAATCCTCTTGTGAAATATAGTAGATTAACTCCTAGATCCTAGAAACTTTCCAAGTTTGTAGACCCTCATACATAGAATGCAGAGAGATAACTCACTTATTATGACCATCAAGTGGTATCAAGAAATTAAAATGCAAAGTTGTCCTCCTGGGTGACTGGTTACTCAACACAAAGAAAATTGAATAAATGCCACTTGGATTTGACTTGTTTAAACCATCAAATGAATGTCTTATGGTATGAAACTCTAGATATAGGTTCAATTTCACATGGATAAAAAATATATTCAATTATCATGTTTTGATCATCAACTGGTCAATTAGTATGAATCCCCAAAGTCATCCCTTTACCAACTTTTGATTTCAAAACATAGTGAAACTGCATAAATTAGGTTTGGAATTGGCTGAGAAAACTAAGCAGATGGATTGACACAAGCCTAAAAATATTCATGGGATAACCTTGTAATGATTAAAATATAAGGGAGCATTAAATTATCCATGATACTCAACCAGGTACAAAATGCAAGACCTTAAAGTAGGTCATTTGGAGTTTTGCACTTTCACATTCTGGGAAACTTAATTAATTGCAAACATAATGGCTTGGGAAAGCCTATCACATGAAATCAAAATAATCTTCAAGTGGAAACAAAGATTCTCTCTCATGCCTAAAAAACCTTAGACCCATCCTTACATCATGAAACTCTATCAGGTCAAAGATGCAAGCATGCAAAGTAGGCCATTTGCTATAATCAGGTAATATGCAGAATGCAGATTTAAGTGAACACCTTTAAACATCTATCTCCAAAACTCATCAAATCTGAATTCTGAAAGTTGTGACTCATTTCATCTACCTCATGATAGGTTTTTAACATGTTCCCCAATCGGTAGTTTATATAAATCATCAAATCATATTTCACTTGCACTTCAAGTAGGCTTCTTCAAAAAGATTTAAGGGGTACTCACCTTGCCTTAGAGAAAATTTTGAATTGGTCACTCCAAATTTGTGCCAAATTTGAGAGTACCAACAAAATGATTTCAATGATTTTGGATAATGAATAATGATTTAATGATTTACAACTTGTAAATAATGATTAAAAATTAATGAATGCAATGATAAATGCACAAGAAAGTCTGCATAAGTGATTGATTTGAACCAAGATAAAGATATCGACTATTTGAATAATTAACCCCCTTGAACTTAGGAAATCCTGAATGCAATTAATCTAAAAATTAAATGCAACTAATTGTCACTTTGTCTTTGCAAAAGAAATGCAAAAGAAGATATATTTTCATCATTGAGATTTTTGGAACTAGTAGCAAGTACAATAATCATTGATTGGATAAACACATCATGATAATATGAATACTTATTTCATCTAACTTTTTACCATTAGAAACTAGTACAACCCTCACTAGTTGAATAATCAACTATGGGTGTCTGAATACCGGTTTCATCAAATTCAATGTTGCAATTTGATTTGGATATTAAGATATGGAAGATCTAAATATCCAAGGTATCCATTTGTGTAAAACAAACAAATATCAATCCTCCATATATGAATGTCCTCAACGATTCTTTGATGATCATTTCCTTAGACAAATTCACATAGGTTGGTGGATCTTCCTCAAAAAATTCACACAAAAATCAAGAAAAATATCATGTATTCATCATTGCCAATCTAGTTGAAACATCATTGATTATCTAAAAAGAACATGATTCAATGAACGTCATAAAAAAAAATTCAAGTGTTTTGTATTGGATCAATATTTTCAATAGAATTCCATCCATTCTAATCTTTTAGGTTTTGTCAAATTTTAATCTTGATAATAAGGTCATGAAGTTCAAGGATCAAGTTGCAAGATTTAATGCTTGGGTTGAATAGTGATATCCATCAAAGGTTCGAAACATATCTCTCCTCTGAAGTTTTAAAAATCTCTCATGTTATATGACCAAAAAAGTAGCACTTATTGAATCCATTCATATCAAAACCAATGCTTTGCCCCCAAGTGAATATGAGACCATGTGTAAATCTGGGAAAATCAAACCTAATATGTGACAAGGTTTGAAAATGCATCTCAAATACTTTATTATGACTATGTACAAATGATGGATGTAATGAGGATGGACAAATGGGATGAAAAATGCAATATGTAAAAATGAAACTAGGAAAGACCTAAGGGATCAAAAAGAGCCTATTTACTAGGTTTTCACTTTTTGGATTTATTTCTCTTTTTATCCTTTTTCCCTTTTTTTTGCTACCAAGGTGCCTATTTCTAGGTTTTCACCAAGGCACTTTTCTCTTTTTCAATTTTTTTCTTTGATTTTTTTCTTTTTTCTCTATTTTTTTAAATATCATCAAGGCGCCTATTTTGTAGGTTTTTACCAAGACAACTATTTTTTGATCTTTTGAATGTTTTTTCTTTCTTCATGCTCAACTTTCCTCTTTATATGCTTTTCTTCTTTTCAATTGTTTTTGAATTTTTGATCTTTCTCATTTTTTTGTGAATTTTAAACTTTTCTTATGTACAAAGAATGATGCTCAATTCATCGGATACTCTTTCAACCTATACACTTTCATATGATTAGGTGTAAAACCTCTTTAAGTGAATGCTATTGATATTTTATTGTAACTCATACCCTTCACAATCAGCTAACTTGTATGTCCCCGTGCCAAAATAAGTAATCACAAAAGGTCCAAGATAATTTGCCTCCCATTTTCCTTTCTTTTCTCTATCTTCTTGATTTTTAGGGTTTTCTCTCAACACTAAGTCTCCCACTTGAAATGGTCTTAGTTTAATTTTTTTGATGTCATTCCTTGATATTATCTTTTGATATACTTTCAAGTGCTTAAAAGCTTGTATTTGATTTTCCTCTAACAATTATAATTGTTGAAGTTGTGCAACCCTATAATCCTCATCATTGATCAATCCTTGCAATACGACTCTTAAAGATGGGATTTCAACCTCCAAAGGTAGAACAACTTCTGCCACATAAAACAAAGAGAATGGTGTTTCCCCTGTTGGTATTCTAATGCTTGTTTGATAGGCCCATAATTCCATGTTCAATTGAATATGAAAATCTCTTCCTGATTTATTGAACAATCTTTTCAATATTTTGAGGATGTTCTTATTTGTAGCTTCGGCTTGTCTATTCCTTGAGGATAATAAATGGAGAAAGAATGATGCATGATATGGAATGTCTCACATAATTCATCCACATATTTATTCTTGAATTGTTTTCCATTGTCTGTGATGATGGCATGATGAATACCATATCTAAAAATGATGTGGTTTAGAATAAACATGGAGATTTGTTTACCCATTGCAGTTGTTAATAGCATCACTTCTACCCATTTTGTAAAATATTCTATTGTAGTTATGATGAACTTTTGACCATTGGAAGAAGGTGGATAAATCATTCTAATAAGATCAAATCCCCTTTGATAGAAAGGTCATGGTTTAATGATTAGGTGTAACTCTTGTGTAGGCACATGAATCATGTCTCCATGATATTGGCATTTTGGACACACTTTGACAAATTGGGAAGCATCCTTCTCTAAGGTTTTCCAAAAGTAAACCATGCGAAGGATTTTATTGGATAGGTTTAACCCACTCAAATAAGACCCACAAATACCCTCATGAATTTCCCTTAAAGATAACTTTAATTCCTTATCCTCTAGATACCCAAGTAGTGTTCTGTCAATACTTTTGCAATACAATGTGTCAGATAGGATACTATATCGAGGCGCGTGGTGTATGAAGTGTCATTTTTGGGTGTGGGTTTGTTCTAAGGGTAAAAATTGGTCTTTTAGATAGGTAAATATTTGTCCATACCAAGGTTATTCATGTCCATTTAAAAGGAAAATGATTTGAGTTTTAGGTAGGTCAAAAGAAGGTTTCGCCAATTCTCCCACCAAGAATTCATACCTAGTATTTTGATCAGGCATTTGAAGTAAAGAGGCTAGAGTAGCGATAACATCTACTGCTCTATTTTTATCCATTAGAATTTGTTCAAATGCAATCAAGAAAAAGTATTTCTTCTAGTCATCTATCATCCTTTTGTACAAAATCAATTTTTCATCCTTAGATTGATACTCATCATTAATTTGATTGATGACCAATTGTGAATCCCCATATACTTGCAGTTCTGTTATGTTCCATTCTAAAGCCATTTCAATGCCTATGATTAAAGCTTCATATTCTTCAATATTTTTGGTACAAGGAAAAAAAAATTTGTAGGAATTAGGAAAGGTGTATCCTTGTGGTGGATCAACAAAACACCGGCTCCTAATCCATGCTGAGTGTAAGATCCATCAAAATATAGCTTCCATGCTTTGGCTTCCACATTAACTATCTCGGTATCCAAAAATTCTATCTCAATAGGATTATTGGGAACTAAAGGATTCTCTTCCAAGTGATCTTCTATGAATTTTCACTTTATATATTTAGGGTATACATACTCAATGTAAAATTCACTTAATAGCATCACCCATTTAGCATTCCTTCCTATGAGGGCTATTTTGCTAAGAAAATACTTGAGTAGATCAATCTTGGCAATTAACTTAACCTTGTGCATCAACATGTAATATCATATCTTTTGGGAAGAAAAAACTACCGTTAGGAAATCTCACTCCATGAAGCTATGAATTAACTCATACTTGATCAAGGTTATGCTTAAGTAGTAGATTGATCTTTCTTTTCTGTCATCATCCCCTTGTGCTAATAAAACCCCCAAAGATCTCTTTGTTTCTGAAATGTATAATAGTAAGGATTTCCTGTAATGTCCCCGCCAGGGAACCCATAAGGAATCAGGTCTTATGACCAAAATTGCAACTAATTTTTTTTTTTACATCATTACTACTCCACATTTACATTCCTTAAGGTTCCCTTAATGAATTT
>MU227881.1:2446533-2463979 GCA_018584345.1 Thuja plicata | reverse complement strand
CTCTCTCAAGATCACCACAAATAGTGTTTATAGGGCCTAATTACTATGTGAAACATATATGCAAGAAAGCAAATCTAGGTCCATTTTAGAGCACCAATTTGGAAATGTGATCTATGAAAGCAAGAAAAAATCAAGCTAAACACATGAGATGTTCATTTTAATTCCCAAAATCCAAATGTTATAGAGAGCAACAAAATACCTCAAATCCAAAGCAACACGAATCATTTTGTTGTTTATCCAAGAAAGTCCAAATCAGCAACAACAACAACAAAAACAAATCACAAACCACTAGAAATAGTAAACATTAGCGATTAGCACAAAAAATTAGAGATATAATTGATATAGAAATGAAAATAGCTCTTTGTTATGAAATATCATGTAAAAAAAATGAAAGAGCCATGCAAGAAAAGGACAGAGCCGTGTGAGGAAATACAAAGCTCACGTGAAGATATGCTCTGTCATGCGATAGCTTGCTCAGAAAGTACAAAAATGATACAAACAACAAACCAAATAAAATAGACCACTGATGCTGAATCTCATGTGAAGAAGTACATTGAGCCACATGAAGAAACACTTTGAGCCATGTGAAGAAACATCGAATTTGGTACAATCTCCTGTGAAAACCAGCAGAAGCTCACATGAACTTTCTCTGCAGTCAAAAATAGCAAGTATGGAAAAGACGGAAATTTTGGAACTAAAAATAAAATTGACTAAAAATAGTTATAAATATAGAAAACAAATCTTCTTCCCCATGGTGGGTGCCAAAAATGTGTGCATAAATGTTGACACACTTCTATGAATCATTCCATCAAAGGTTACTCAAGAATGAGGCCTCAAATATTGATCCATAGCTCTCTAGTCATGGAGTGCAAATGTTTGAAATGGAGGCCCTCAGATTGACCTAGTTAGCGCCTATGCAAGTACACCATGAAATGATAGATTCAAATGCATGAAAATGAGATCTACTCTATATGATAACAATGCATCAAAGAAAATTAATCTAAATGATAACAATGCATGGCTAAATCTATGAAAGGAAATACAAATGTAAGATTAATCTATGAGTAGCCATGAATGCAAGAAGAATGAGACAAGAAGAGAGAAGTTGCAATATCCAAGCTCTAATGCTCAAATCCTCCTCCAAAAATTCTCTCCAAACCTGCAGCATAACAATACTATGAAAAAATATCTATATCCAAATGAGAAGGAAAGGTCTCCATTTAAAGGAAAGTGAACAATTGAGATTAAGAGGCAAAAATCAAAGGCTATGATTAAGAGGCAAAAACCCACCACTTAGGAAGATGTGAAGGAAAAGGGATTTTATTTAGTTTTTCATTTAATTTATTTCCTTTTCAACAAATAAAGTGCTTTAAGTGGGGAATTTTATTTATTTAATTAAAAAAGGGGTTTTCTTTCAATTAAATAAATGAGAGGAATTGAATTTAATTAAATAAGAGGAATTTTATTTAATTAAAAGAGAGAAATTTACTTTAATTAAATAAGATAAATTTTATTTAATTAAAAAGAAAATTAAATCTTTTTAATTAGATAAAAATGATGAAACCTTAGGAAATATTGAAATAATTGAATTAATGAATTAATTACAATTTGATCAATGAAATTGATTTAAATTGAAAATATTGCAAAGCATTGATTTAGGAAATTTGATAAATTGATAAAATAATAAAATGGGGCCCAAAGTCTAGGCAACCATTTTAGGGTACATACACTTGGGAGAATTGTTTGCGACTACTTCTTGCGTCACTATTGCTTGATCAAAACTTTGTGTTTGTTAATGATTGCTTGTCACATTCAAACTGAGATTGCTGATCTGAATTGTAATAAAACTACCCTAAATCTAGAAATTCTGTCAGAGAACAATCCTGACTGTGTCTCAAAATCTGATTTTTGTCTCGAAAACTGAGTTGATCTATCAAAACCTAGAGTTTTCTCATGTGAGATTCCAAAAACTGAGCATTTCCTCATGTGAGATTTCATTTTCTCACATGTAGTTAAGAGTTTCCTCGCGTGAAACATCACTTTCTCATGCAAATATATCCTTTGGTGTCCTAAAACAATGAGTTATTTCCCATTGACTGATGAGTGATGAGTTTTTTGTCTGATCTAATTTTTGTTTCCCTATTGTTTGTAGTTTAAAACTAATTGTCTCGAGTTGTGAATTGACTGATTCTTTCTCAAACTCATTTTGTCTCTTTGTTCTTTGTCCTACCTTTCTGTGCTTTTGTACCTTGTGACACGATAGTCACATCTTGGTTGTTCTAGCCATACTCTTGATGATTTATGCCGGGTGCATTTCACATCTTGGTTGTTCTATCCTTTATCTCCTTTTCGCTATTTCTAGAGATAGAGTTTTGTGTTGGATCCTAAGTTCTCTCATGTTTCATATTTGTCAATGCCTGTTACGACTAGAAGCGGCAACATATTTCCCATTTGTGGTTCCAGAATAGGTAGAGGTAAATCTTGTAATCAAGGAAGAGGTCATTCCAAACTTATTGTTCAATTTAATAGTCAAGAGGGATCCTCACATTCCTCCTTGCCATTCAATATAGATCCTAGTCTGAATCAGAAACTAGTGTTCCAGCTACACTATAATCCCTTGTTTCAAGATCAACAGAACCCATTTCTTTCAGATCAACAAAAATTTGGAAGGCCATCTACTTGAGTCAACCCTATTGACAATCCATGCTACCTTATTGATCCTTTTGATCATACCAATCCTTTTGGTCCTATCGATCCTTTTGGACCTATTCATCTTTCCAAACCCATCAACCTCTTTGACCCGCCAAAAGTTACATTGGCCATGAACTCTCAGCTCAATACACACACTCACACTGACGTTGTGCACACAGCATAATCCCACATCAACAAAATTGGAAGTCCTTTCAATTACCTACAAGGTCAATACAATGAGGTCCATGACCAATCTCAAAATGATTAGGGTCAACAAGGTGACCAACATGACCTTCACCCTCCTCCACATGACCAGAGTTAAGATCAGAACCCAAGCATTTATGAGAACCTCGGTAATGATGATGAGCCAATAACTCAAAATGACATAGATGCTACAAAATCTAATAAGGCTCTCATCAAAATGATGGAAATTCTCCTTGCAGAAGATAAGGAGAAATATTTTCTAGATTTGGCAATCCAAGGAGTTAAGATACCCCCAAATTTCCAAGTGGAAACACTTGTGGCTAAAGAAGAAGAGACTAAGACTACCAAATTGCAAAAGATGATTCAAGATATGCAAAACCAAATTAGCCAACATGTAAAGGATAAGGATGAACCCACACAATAATTCATGGTGGAGAGCATCTTTCCTTTTCCTTTTGATAAGAGTCTTCATATGCCACCTTTTCCCAAAGGTGTGGAACTCCCTAAGTATGATAAATATCTACCTACCGCCGATCCTCAAGATCATCTGAGAGAATTTGGGGCCCTATCTATGGAGTTCATTCATGATCAAACTTATTTAATGTGTCTCTTTCCCCAAAGTCTGGGTGGACCTGCCATGGAGTGGTTTTCTTGACTACCCACCGACATTAAGACATTTGATGAGATCACAAATCTCTTTACCCAGCATTATTATCACAAAATACAGCATCATGTCAACATCAAAGACCTTTGCAATCTCAAGAAAAGACAAGGGGAGCCATTCCTGACATTTCTTTAGAGATGGAGACAGCTTTGCACCAGGTATCCTCATAAAATACGCAAATCTGAGAAACTCAATATCTTCTTGGATAATCTCACTCCTGATTTTGGATATTAGGTACAGCTTCAAGGTCCCCTCAATTTTGATAGCATTATTAAGCAAGCTACGAGGATAGAGGTGTTTATGGTTAAAAAAGGGGAATTGACTTTGTACAAAGACAACAAATAAGGTTCCTCCTCTTCCAAAAAAGATAAAGGGAAGTTTGTCAACAAGAATAGGGACATTATGAATGATGGAGTGGTTGATAATGTGACCCTAGCTTCTTCAAAACTAGTTTTCAATCTCACTTCTAGTATACAAGCGATCAAAACTGCTGAAAAGGCTGCAAAAAATGCTCAACTGCCTTCTAGATTCTCTAGCAACAAACCTTGGGCCTCTCAACCCAAGCATGAATTTACTTCCTTGGGAGAACCACTTGATGTAGTTTACAAGACTTTGGTGCAAAATCAAGTTCTCACTCCCTTGTACAAGCATCTATATGATCCACAACTGTGACCCCATTGGTGGAACGACAACGCATACTGTGACTATCACTAAAACAAGGGTCATAAGACTTCTACTTGTCATAAGGTCCAAGATCTGATTGATAATGGTGATATTGTTGTGGATAATCATAATAAGAATTTAGATCACCAGGAATTTAAAAATCCCTATCCTCATCACAAGAAAGGTGATTCTTCCAACACTAAGAACAATAATGCCAAGGTTAACTACACACATACCTCTAATGACAATGTCATCAATATGTTCAAACCTATCAAAGTTGAGTATTCTGATGTGATTAATATCAAGGGGCTTAGGGATGCTCCTAAGCCTAAGACCTCATTTTTCTTGAGAGGCCCTAGGTCTCACTCATCTGAATCTGAATCATCTGAGGATTGCACAAACGTCGTTACCAAATCTCGTGCTAAGATCACTCTCAAGGGTTCTGACCCTCTTGCTACTACATCCACACCAAAATAACCCTCAGATAAAGCTATTTTTGGTCTAGCCAAAAAGACCATGAAAGTGGTCTCCACACCTCCTACTTCTAATTATAGCATTGTCGACCAACTACAAAGAACCAACACTCAAACAACCATCTTTGAGTTGTTGAAGATCTCGCCTGCTCATAGGTAGATTCTAGATAAAGCCCTCACAGAGGCTAACATCCCCAAAGACATTAATCTTGATCAGTTTCAATATATGGTGGGTCATTTGACTTCACCACACTATCTGTCTTTCTCAGAAGAAGATGACCATTTGATCAGCCACCTGCATAGCACTCATTTTCATATTGAGGTCATGATTGGAAAAAAACTCATTCACCACATCCTTATTGATAATGTTGCTGGCCTCAACATCTTCTCTACTCACTTGCTCACTCAGCTAGGCTATGATGAAGATCGTATAGATTCTTGCAAGAAAATTACTATCAAAGCCTATGAAGAAGAAGAAAGAAAGTCTAAAGGTTTAGTTGTGCTACCCATTCGGGTTGGAATTGTTGAAAGAGATGTCACTTATCAAGTTCTGGACATTCCTCTTTCTTATAACATCCTATTGGGAAGACCATGGATCCATGAAATGCAAGTGGTTCCCTCTATGTATCATTAGTGCATCAAGTTCCCTTTCCATGGTGTAGAAGTGATAGTTCCTGCTAATATGGACTCTTCTTGTAATATGCTCACACAGTCAGCTAATAGTTTTGTTCCTACTAATAGAGAATACACAAAATTCTATGAGGCCAAGCTTAGAGACATGGAATAGACTTTGAAAATCAAAGACATAGGCATGGTGGGGTATCAAATAGAACTTGTTCTATCATTAGCATCTCTACCTCCATCTCCTCATTCTTATGGGAGACCTTTTGAGAACAATAAATCTTCTACTACTCCTTCTAAAATAGTTTATGATGGTGCCTTTGTATGGGCTTCAACACCATTAGAAGATGAAGATGAGGAAAGATCTATTAAAGGTTGGATTTACAAAGGAAAGGACATATCTGAACTGACCACCCCAGCTCATGAACTAGATCCCAATAATGAAGGTCTTAAAATCATGAAATGCTTTGGATATAAAGGGAGTGGCCCAATAGAGATGAATGGTAATGGGCTAGTTGAGCCTATTAAAGATACGGGTCGAAGGATGAAAGATACAACTGGTTTAGGCTTCAAGAAGATCTTTTTCTATCTAGGGATTAACAAATTTGTATCTGAATCTGAATCTGGACCAGAATCAGAACCTAAAGGTATAGCTACAGTAGACACCTCAAAGGATAGCTCTGATGAGGATTCATTTCCTTATCCTATTCCTCTAGATCTAGCAGCATTATTTACTGAGCCATATGATGTCATAATACATTCCAGTATAGCAAAGGCTAGTAGTGACTCCAATGTTGCTATTCCATTCACTACTCTAACATACGAACAATGGAAAGTGTCACAAGATCCTAGTTTCCAAGGTGAATGATACATACCATCATAGTTTCAAGAGAAGTTTGCACAAGAATAGGCTAGTGTCACAAGAACTCCCAAACCTTCATGGTGCAAACATCCCAGTCAGAGTTCAGACATAGATTCCCATGAATATGAGTTCGACAATTTTTTAGAAGGATCTTATGAAAAGCTTCTCGACATAGGTTATGGGTCTAATGTAAGGTCTAATGAGTTCGATTCCATAAATGTTAATGTGTCTTCTACTATGGTCACTAGGATTCAAATGGATTTGAATACACCTTTGGATGAGATTTCTCTAGGTCTCAGCTTACTAGTCAGCACTTTCGATGATTATATCGTGAATGAACTAGAACCCATCACTTCTCTCTCACTCCAACATCTTGACCTAATAGATTGGAATTCCCCTTCCTCATCCAATGAAGTCCTCACATTCTAGAACAACTATGCTCTAGCTTTTTATCTCCACACTGTTGAACTTGTCACGTCCTCCACTAGTGAAGACAGTGTCAACATGACTAAAAGTGATATCAAGTATCTTATTCATAAAATCAAAAAGAAAAAAAATAGGCCCTCTGATAGTGAAAACCACATTGTGGCAGTGTCAGAGCCAAAAAAAGTAAAAAGAATATATGTATACGAAGGTGAAAACCTCTCTGAGGTGCTTGAGGATGAGATACTTGATGCACTTCCAAGTCATTTCCAGGAATGATCATTGGTGCTAATTGTGCCGACCCACCCAGTAAATTTGGGTACATAAGAATATCCACACATTATTCATGTGGCTAAATCATTATCTGCAGAAGAACTCAAAGAATTCACAGATTTCTTCAAAGAGAAAAAGATAAAATTTGCATGGACATACTTTGACATTCCTGGTGTAGATCCTGATCTTATCATGCATCATTTATTAATAGCTCCTGAAGTAAAATCAGTCAAGAAAAAAATTAGAAAAATGCATCCACATGTGGCTCTACTTGTCAAGGCAGAATTAGAGAAACTCCTAAAAGTTGGGTTCATCAGAGCAATTGACTATGCATAATGGATCTCCAAAATAGTTCCAGTGTTGAAGCATGACAAATCTATTAGAGTCTATATAGACCTCAGGGACTTAAACAAGGCATTCCCAAAAGATGATTTCCCACTACCCAACATTGATATGATTGTTGATATGACAACAGGATACAAAATGTACTCCCTAATGGATGACTTCTCTGGCTACAACCAAATGAAAATTGTGCTAGAGGACCAAGAAAAGACTACTTTCACTTGTGCCTGGGGTGCTTTCTACTAGAATGTTATGCCTTTTGGTCTCAAAAATGCTGGAGCCACGTATTAGAGAGCAGTCACTACTATATTTCATGATATGATGCACAAAATAATGGAGGAATATGTTGATGACACCCTTGCTAAAATCATGGACAAGAAGTCACATCTTACTGATCTAGGTCCTATACTGGATTGTATGGAAAATTTTAGACTACATCTCAATCCTAATAAATGTGCATTTGGAGTAACTTCTGGAAAATTGCTTGGTTATATCATCTCTGCAAAAGGTATTGAGGTGGATCCTGAAAAAGTCCAAGCTATCATGGAAATGCCTCCACCTCAGAATATCAGACAAATTAAAGGTCTTCAAGGTTGGCTTCAGTCTATTCAGTGCTTCATCTCATAGCCAGCTGACAAGTCACAGCCATTTACTAAAACTCTACATAAAGGTGTGACCTATGAATGGAATAAAGAATGTGAGCAAGGTCTTCAACAAATCAAACAATATATAGCTAATCCACCTATATTAATGCCTCCTATTCATGTGAAGCCATTAATATTATACATCTCAGCTACAAAAACATCTCTAGGTGCTCTATTGGCTCAAGAAGATCAAAACAATAAAGAAAGAGCAATCTATTACATCAATAGAACATTGGTCTCCTGTGAACTGAATTATTCTGTCATTGAGAAAGCTTGCTTAGCGGTGGTGTTTTCTTCCCAAAATTTATGATATTACATGATTTCTCATACTACAAGGCTCATTGCAAAAATCGATCCATTAAAGTACTTACTCAACAAAGCTTCCCTCATGGGTAGCTTAGCTAAGTGGGTCATGATACTCAGTGAATTTGACATTGAGTATGTGGAGAGAAAATCTATCAAAGGGAAAGCAATTGCAGATTAGTTGGATGAGGCACCTATTACAAACTGTCAACCATTAAGGATTGATTTCCTAGATGAGTCCATCATCCTTCTCACACATTAGTCATGGACCATGTTCTTTGATGGATCATTCACCTAGCAGGGGTCAGGTGCTGGAGTCTTGTTCATTACACCTCAGCGGTATTCATTACCAAAGGCTTACAAAATGATGTTTCCTTGCACAAATAACACTGCTAAGTATGACGCCTTGATTAATGGATTAAATATTTCTATTGAATGGCATGTTGATGAGCTAAAGGTCTTTGGAGATTCACAGTTGGTTATCAATCAGGTGAATGATATCTACCAAACAAAAGATAAAAAACTAGTGCCTTATAAAAAGATGGTTAATGATCTCAAGAAATACTTTGCACACATTACTTTCCAAAAAATTCCAAGGGTAGATAATAAAGTAGCCGATGCCATGGCTACTCTTGCTTCCATGTTACAAATGCAAAAAAATGACTTCGAACATGAATTCCTAGTGGAGACGTTATGCTACCCTACCTATAATTACCTTGAATCCTAGATGATCTATTCAGTCATTGGACATGACTCATCCCGCTACCACCATATTTACTCCTACCTTTATGACCAGATCATTCTGGACACTTACACTCAAAATGAGAAATGTCACCTAATTCACAGTGCTTCATGGTTTGTCATCATAGCTAATGACTTATATAGGCAAGGTCTAGATGGTACCCTCCTTAGGTGTTTAGAACCTGATGAGTCCAAGCGTGTGTTAGTAGAAGTGCATGAAGGCATCTATTGATCTCACTCAAACGGCCTAACACTAGCTCACAAACTTATTAGAGCTGGTTACTATTGGCTAGATATGGAGAAAGAAGCTACACAATTTGCTAAATCTTGCAAATAATGCCAGCTTCATGGAAATCTGATCTACGCTCCTACCAAGGAGCTCATTCCTTTCATTATCTTTTGGCCATTTCAGTAGTGGGCCTTTGAATTGGTGGGTTAGATACATCCATCTTCTTCAAGGGGACATAAATACATCATCACTGCTACAGACTATTTCACCAAGTGGGTCAAGGCAGTGCCTCTCAACATAGCTGATGGAAAGTCTATGGCCATGTTTATACTGAACTACATCATCTGCAGATATGGTGTACCCTCATCAATAATGAATGACAATGGGGGCAATTCAAGAACAAGGATCTAACAGATTTATGCACTAAGTTCATAATTATTTAGCACTGGTCTTCTTTCTATTGTCCCCAGTGTAATGGATAGGTGGAAGCTTCAAATAAGACTATTCTCAAGATCTTACATCATACACAAATCTGGACAAGACTGGCATCTCCAAAATAATCTGGCTTTATGGGCTTACCACACCAGTATACGGACACCAATAGAGGCCATTCCCTTTGCTCTATTTTATGGTGCAGATGTAATGCTTCCTATTGAGGTTTAGATTCCTACCTTGTGAGTCTCTCTAAAGGGCCTCATTACTGATGATGATATCAAAATATCTCAGCTTCTAGAGCTAGAACCACTGGATGAGCATCGGAAAGTGGCATTCGACCATCTCTGAGCATATCAAAAGAGTATATCTAAAAGCTAAAAAAAGAAGGTCAGACCAAGGGAATTCCAAATGGGTGATCTCATCTTGAGAGAGAATCCCAAGAATCAACAACAGCGAGTCCAGAAAGGAAAATTTGAACCAAATGGGCTTGGTCTGTATGTTATCACTGTAGTATTTGGGTCTGGTGCTTACTAGCTTTCTACAATAGAGAGGGAAAAACTCAAAGAGCCTATCAATTCTCTTCATCTAAATAAGTTCTACAGTTGAGATGTCTTATGAATGCTCATGTACATACTCTATTATGAGAAAATCCTAAAAATTGCAAATGTCCTGAAAAAAATGATCATCTTAGTGAAAACCTCGCAAATAGGTGCTTTGATGTCTATAATATCCTGGTGAAAACCTGGTAAACAGGCACCTTGATAATACCAAAAAAATCAAAAAATGAAAAAATACAAACAAATCAAAAAATACAAAAAAATAAAAAATACAAAAAATACAAAAAAATCAAAAAAAGAAAAAGTACAAAAAAAAGAGAAAAATGTGCCATTGATGAAAACCTGGTAAACAGGTGTCATGGTAGCAAAAATAGAATTTCTGCCAAGATGGTGAAAACCTGGTAAGCAGGTGCCTCTTGTTCCACAATGCTCTATCTATCACGACATCTCTTGGTTTTCTTGCAATTTTCTCTCTCGCTTTCCTACTTTAGTTTGCTTTCTTGCTTTATTTTTCTTTCCTGCTTTAGTTTTCTCACTCATGCATTCACTCTCAGTTATTTTCATATTTTTCTCAACTTCACATGGAGTGAAACTGGTCACACTTGGGGAGATCTTCCTGGTCTAGGGGGCATTGTCTTATCTTTCAGAGTCTCTCTCCTCTTTGCATCAGTCACCAATGGTTCTCAATGAGTCTACCTGCTGATGCCTAGATCTCACATCGATCTTTATGCTTGAGAATATTTCTTGCATCAGTCACCAGTGATTCTCACCATGTCTACCTACTCTTGCTATACTACTAAGATTTCTCACATCAACTCGCTATCAAAATTTTTGACATCAATCCATTCATTACTTGGGGGCATGACTCCCCACTCTGATTGTATTTCTGGTTTACACTCGAGTCAGTAATCTTATCAATTCTAAAGGACAACTCTCTACTGGCACAAACTAGTGTTTCCCAACATTCCAATCAAAACATGGTTTTTCAACACTCTCTTTGGACACATCTGTGTTTTTCAACACACATCGAACATCGCAACGTAAACATCTCTCGATAGCAATCAAACACAATGCACTCACAAGCACAATGGTGTTTTTCAACACCCCTAATACATGCACATTCATAAACTTTGAAACATGCTAAGCTATGATTGAATCTTTCTTTATGTTGTCTATTCTCATGGTTTTCATTAATATTTTGTTTTGTCTAATTCTTGTTGGTGTAGCTTTGATGATCTGACAATGTCAAATAAATAGGGTGTATGTGATAAGAGCTTTTGTATTAAGGTGGAAAATCCTCACATCCCTCAATCTTGTTTATTTGTACACCAAGGGGAGGTTGGAACTATCTCCTTGATTGTTATTCCTTTGTTTGTTTACTTCTATACTCTTACTGTATCAAATTGGAAACAATGTTCAAGTCACCTGGGCTTTCATGCCCTAGCACTTACATTCATTTCCTACATTTTATCTGATGAAAGTCATATTCATATCCTTATGGTTGCAGTGGCACCAGTAAGGATTGTATTGACTCCGATGTTCCAAAAATACTCGATGATGATAATGCGATGTGTCCAACAACCAAGTCCTAGGGTTGCATTTGGCTTAGGCTTGCATTCGCATTTTAAGCTTTCATAGCAATAGTTTTGGTTCTCTCTTCATTGTCTTCTCATTCTTTGAAGGTCTTCATCTTTTGTCCTAGATTCCTCTTGACTGCACAAGTGTCTGGTCCTTGCTCTCGATCTTCATTCATATTCTTTTGGTTAGTACCTATCGTATATTGCAATATCCTACATGAGATGTTAGTACCATTGCATTCATTATAAAAGTGCATCTCCATACATTCATTTGCATTTATATATCCCCAAACATATGCATCCATTATCAAGTATAAATCAAATCATACATAACATTTATCCATCTAACATCTATCATTGCATTATATTCAATCATACATCAATAAAACATGTGCATAAACATTTGCATATTCATCCATGGCATACATTTCTAATCTATACATCTAATCATATAGGAAACATCTCACAATACATGCAAATTTAAAGCAATATATAAATAATTATAATGATGAAAATAGAGCTCATATATATATATCAATCGATCAAGTGTACAAGGGTGCTACTCGAGCATAGAATATCAAAATGGTGGTGTAATATGTATCAATATGTCTCATCTAACCACTCCCACCCAGAGGAGGTGGAGGAGGTGGCATGGCTTGCTGCTGAGGAGGTTCCTATGGTGGTGCCTTTGGAGTGGCCTATGCCCCAGCATACTATGAAAATGGTGGAACCTGGTCTGCTACCTCGGGGACAATGATCATGTATGCAGCATAATAATAGGCTGACTAAGTAGCCTCATATCTCACCTCTGTATGTGCTCTAGCTAATGCCTCCTATAATCCTCAAATCTCTCAATCCCACTCAGTCACTTAGGTCTCCTAGATAACCACCTATGTATGGTAGTCATCTCGCTCCCTCTGTACCTACCTCACTCTCTCCTAGCTCTTCCTAAGAGCCTCCTATAACTGTGCCACCTATCCTCCTACCTGTGGATTGGCCATAATACTATCCTCCCCCTGCTCAACTGTGTCATCTATCCTTTGCTCATTGGACCTATCCTAGGTACCTCTACTCCCTGCACCTGCATCTAATCCCATCCATCTAGGAAGAAGGGGACTCAGCCTAGTCCTCAGCCATAGTACTCTCTATTATGGTGGTACCTGCTCTGGTGGTACCTATTGTGGTGGTGGTTGTTGTGCCTACTATGGTGGCGGCTGTAGTACCTATTGCTATGGTGGAAGCTATACCACTTGCTATACCTGTGGGCCCATGCCAATAGGATCTGTAAATCTTGGGAATGGGTGTGCCAAGATGTGATCTCTATATGCAGGTGCCATCCCTACATTTGTCACCCTTGCTAAATATTCCCACCTAGCTAGTGGTACCTGTGCATCTATCATGCTCCTCCCTTGGTCTAGCTATTGCTGCCAGCCCTTCTTTGTCTCATCGATGAATCGAGCATATGTACAGTATTCTTGAGAGACATCCTATGGTCTCCCAAACTATCGTAGGACTTGTGTCAGTAGGAAGTGCTCAATGACATTGATGGTGTGCCCAATCAAAGGATGCTAGCAGAATATATGTGGAAAATCATGCTGTGCATCATCCTAAACCTCTGTGGCTATCCATGGCCACCATATAACTACTACCATATCATCTAGCTATGCCCACCACTGATATATCTTACCCAGTGCTGGCTGAGTCATAGGCCCTACATACCTATAAATATATGTCTAAGGGCTGTCGAGTATCATGGAAAATTGGCTAACATACGAGAAGGTGCTCCAAGGCCTAGATCTGTAAAACCACAACTGCTGCTACCATGGTCCGTGTGCTCTGATACATGATCTCTTACATCTCATGATACATTTGTGAGAGCATACACTTGCCCCATCCAAATCTCACCGCTGGGCTGGCTAGCATCCGCTATAGCATAACTCCCCATCCATACTCCAATTCGTGCTAACCCTGATCTGGTACCAGGTGGAAACTCAGGAACATCACCAAGACAACTGCTAATATGTGATCTACACTGTACCTGCTTAACAAATCCTCCCAAGAGATGGCTTGACCCATCACCAGATAATCCTAGAAGATCACTCTCAGTGCAAGTGTGCCTACCCTCGGCTGGGTATCATACTCCACATGAGCCCCATAGAATGGTACTCTTAGGATCCTGTATATGTCCTCAGGGGTGACTGTCATCTCCCCCTATGGAAAATGGAAAGTGTTCATCTCTAAATGGAAACGCTCGACAAGTGCACCCAATAGACTATGATTTACCTGAATCACAGGTACATCACAAAGATATGATAGTCCTAGCTCATCGAGATGGGCACCATCAACATCCGTCAGTCTCTGTAGAAGCTCACCCATTATAGGATGATGAGACTGGAATGCAATATCGGGGAAGTCAACCTATAAAGAAAGCGATTAAATTTGATCAGTATCTCAACATGATGGTTTTTCAAAGCAATGACAACAAATGCAACTATGGATCTATCCTAAACACAGTTCCGAGGCATTCTAATTGGCTGACTCTGTGACATAATGGATGATAGCCTTCTGGGTCTGCAATTGGTTTCCATGCAAAGAAACTCTTTTCCCATGTGAGATTTATATTTCATGCGATACAGGATCTCTCTTCGTGCAAGATTCCATCACTAGCGATGAAATCTCGTGCGGCATCATCGCGCACCTCGCGCGAGCTCGTGAAGGGACCCCGTGCGAGGAAGCCCTAACCTGTGTGAGGAATTCAATTTCTCGCATGAGGGGTGACCTTCGCTAATGTGAGGAAACTATTCCCTCACATGAGACTTGATCTAATCAGACTTAAAAGCTATAAAAACATGCGAAAAAGATCTACAAATCGATAAAAATTTGAAATGTAAGATTGTTTTTTTATTACTTACAGGTGCTTCATACTCCAGTGGCCGGTTGTGTCATCGGGAGTGCTTGAATTGATGTGTATTCATGGGAATTCTATCAATGTCAGCCTGGGCCCTCACCATCCCTAAAGTCAAAAGTGAATAATGATTTGAAAATGACCCCTCCGGGCCTTATATAGCTTTTGACCTAATTTTCAAAAGTGTTCTATTTTCTGCAAAAATTATACCCTTGGCTAAATCGACCATTCTAAATCCATTTTCATGATCAAAATCAAAATCTAACACTCCTAAGTATCTCAAAATCACATTTTAAAAATTTGGGACCAACGGGCTCTGACGCTTGTGTAGTCAATTTTTTGACATTGCTTTCATGTCAGAATCACCTCTTGTCATCATTTTCTCAGCTTCTGCAATCTTTTCATTAGAGTCAACTCTAGTCAAATGTGGTCAAACCTAGTCAATAGGACCTCCTGATCGCTCTACATCAATCTTGCCTTCTCTTGATCTATCTCTAAATTCCTCTCGACCTTCAATCTTACTTCTATCTGCAATCTTTTGTTGTCGATCATCTTTATGTTGTGTCATCTTTCAATTTTTCTCCTGAGGGGGTAGGATGATTGCATCATTGAATATTTTTGCATAATTCTTGAATCAGTTTGATTTGAATCAAAAGTCCTCATTGCTAGGGGCATCTCATCACTTGAGGCATATTCAGTGTTTCATACCTTATGGTCAAAATTGGATATTCCATGATCTTGAATCTCTAGGGGCATCTTGATGCCTCGCATCTCATCATCTATCTTTCTACGTATCTAAGCAATATAACTTAGATCCTCAAGGATCAAGCTTTGTTCTGGAGATGATTCTTAAAATCTCATTGGGTATTGGGGAAATCTAACCCTAATTCTTGAAAGTCATGCTTCGTTCTGAAGATGGCTCTCAAAAGCTCTTTTATTCCATTATCTGGGCAACCTAACCCAGATCTCAGAGGGCTAACCTTTGTATTGGGGCAATCTAACCTTGATTCTAGAGGTATTCCTAAATCTTCATCATCTATCAGTGGGCATTGGGGTAATCTAACCCCGATTCTAATCTTCTCTCAAGTGCTATTTGGACTATTGTCTTCGCAATCTAACATAGACTTCAAAAAATCATACTTCATTCTGAAGATGGTTCTGCTTCTCAATCTGATCGGTGTCTTGGCAACCTAACCTAGACTCCCAAATCTTCATCTGTCACATTAGACTAAATATCTTTGAATCAACGTGCTGCTCGCACATCAATTCAAAGAGGGGAAAATTTAACACCCCAAAATTGGCACCTTACAATTCTAATCAATTTTGGTGCATTTTCTCATCATCAAAGTCCTATTGTACTAGGAAAATTCTCCATCCTAATTTTCTTTAATTGACTTAGTCTCAAATGCAAAAAACCTAAATTTGCATAAATCTTACACCATATTTAATTCCTAAAATTCCAAGATTTATTAGCTAAAAATCCCTATGATTAATTAATTTAATTCTAAAGTCCTAAGTGCTTTTAAATTAAATTAATCCCACCCCCTTTAGCTAATACACATAAAAGGGAATGAAATATTATTTGGTTATTTGGATGAATTATCCTCACTTGAATTTAATAATTCAATATGAAAAGCCACCCATGTGGAAATAATTCATTCATTTAATTAAATAATTCCTCCGAATTTGTCTCACCTTCCTCCATGGAGATGAAGAGTCAGCAGTTTATTTCCAAGAAACTCTTCATCCTCTCTTTAGGCTCTTCTATATTATGGACCTTCTTTCCTTCATTTAGAGGGCAATTTTAGAGTATCAAAACTATAGCAAATTCTTGTCTTAATTCTTCCACATTTCCAAGCTTTTAATGCATAATTAGTGTAATTTCATGTAGTTTAATGGCATTCTTCATTGCAATTTAGTTTTTTTACTATATAGTAGCTTAATTATGTTATGTCTTTCAAGTTTCTTAGTTTAAAATCTTCATTTTCATTCTTAGATTACAATTGCATATCTCATATAGAATAGCTTCATTTCAATTTTCAATGCTTTCAAATCCTCCATTTTAGCAATGGTCTATGGTTGTTGGCTCTCATTCTGCGACTAATCAAACACCCCAACTAAATAGGATGCAACAGGTCAATTCAATCGATATTGTGGAATGAGCAATTTGTTGGAAATATAGATGGAGTAACTGAGAGGGGAGGGGTGAATCAGTTACCACAAAAATAAATCCACAAGTCCCTTAGATGTCTTAAATATATATTGCTGTTACTCGGTAGATTAACTTATTTTTTTTCATTAAACATTCACAGTTATTGACATGCATAAATAAAATAGCATAAACACAAGTGACATAAGTAACACCACATATAACATGGAAACCCAATTTGGGAAAAACCACCAATGCAACTAGTTACTGATTTTCACTCTTCTGAAGTGAGCCCTGTTAGGAGCCAACCCTGTTAAAGGTTACAAAACACACTGTTAGGTGTGACCCTGTTAGAGGATTTAATCACCCTGCTAGGAGTGGCCTTGTGAGAGGTCTTTAGAGAAATTCAACTGAATTGTCACCTTGTTAGAGGATTTATGAAATGGTTGTTAAACCAACTCTGCTAAGAGATTTCGGTATCACTGCTACAATGGTTAGAAAGAAACAATGAAGTGATCTGAATTAATACAACTTATCTTGCTGATACAGAACTCTATTCCACTCCAATAGATCCTTACTGATCACATATATCTTTGCAGCACCTCAAGGATATCTCTGATCCTTCATCAGAATTCGCACATTCCTGCTCTGATATGCTTCTTCATATTTCCACACACTTATCCACACTTC
>MU227881.1:2427983-2441713 GCA_018584345.1 Thuja plicata | reverse complement strand
AACAGTAAGTGTACCAGCAGGTGTCACATATTCTAATTCAAGATGAGTCAATCCTGTATCTCCAATGGAAGCTAGATGGAGTCTCATGAGACCTTGCCATGCTGAAAAGTTATTTCTGTTAAGCCTTGGAATTTCCCTCTTGTAAGACATCTTGATCTTTAGCTTAGATCCTTGAAATCCTTCCTATAAGCACCGAAATCTCTGATACCAATTTTTGGAAATATAGATGGAGTAACTGAGAGGGGAGGGGTGAATCAGTTACCACAAAAATAAATCCACAAGTCCCTTAGATGTCTTAAATATATATTGCTGTTACTCGGTAGATTAACTTATTTTTGTTCATTAAACATTCACAGTTATTGACATGCATAAATCAAATAGCATAAACACAAGTGACACAAGTAACACCAGATATAACGTGGAAACCCAATTATGTTATGTCTTTCAAGTTTCTTAGTTTAAAATCTTCATTTTCATTCTTAGATTACAATTGCATATCTCATATAGAATAGCTTCATTTCAATTTTCAATGCTTTCAAACCCTCCATTTTAGCAATGGTCTATGGTTGTTGGCTCTCATTCTGCAACTAATCAAACACCCCAACTAAATAGGATGCAACAGGTCAATTCAATCGATATTGTGGAATGAGCAATTCATGTTCATCTTCACAATTCAATGATCAAGAAATGACTATATTTTGTTGTGCCTGATTTAGAGGTCAAAATTTAGACACATACATCATGTTTGGGTAAAGTATCTAATCTCTCTTCCTTAGGTGCCATAGTTGGGTTTTCACCTTCAGAAACATCCTTTATTTTTACTTTTTTGGGGTCTAGCATTTCTACATGGTGGTTTTCACCACTAGACCTTTTCATTTTTTTTCTTTTTTCTTGTGGATTAAGATATTGGACCCTTGCTTCCATCATCATGTTTGGATTGAATTTGTTGGTGGAAGATGGCTCAACTAAATTGAGGTATTGGGGCATATAATTTTCATTGGGAAAATAGAGTAAGTCATTAGGTTTGATCAAATCCCAATCAATTAGCTCAGGATGTATAATAACTAAGGACTCATTAGGTAAGGTTTCATTTGCAGGGTTCGAGGACATGAATTCATTTTAATGTTCATACATTGTATTACTTTAGTCAATAACATGTGGTTTCTCAAGGTGCTTCATGGAATTTGGATCAAAATTTTCTTCATTAGAGTCCTCAAAGATTTCCATGGGAAAAATACATGTGGATTAAACCTAATGTTTGAATCTTCTCCCCCCATGAAGGTACCCATGGTTCACCTATCCATTTATTATCACTAGATGCTTGTCCTACATTTTATTATTGAGAAACAATTAGCACATGTGTAGAACTTGACCCTTGATCCATATTAGATTGATTGTTGGAATTAGTTATATGAGCATAGGTATGAATGACATCTATCTCCTTTCTATGAAATGACTCTTTGGATAGAGAATCCTATTCATATTCTCCAAATCTTCACTTTCAGACTCTAACATATGTACATGCTCATAGGAATAATGACTATGACTTGAACGAATCCCTTTCTCTTGATACTCTATTCCTGATTTTTCATCATTAGATCTCCAAGGAGGTTGGATGGGTTCTAAAAATCCTTTATTTTGAATGCCTAAGGGTCCTATTCCCTTGTAACCCATATTTTGCATTATTTGGAATCCTTTTCCATATTGATCAATTTGGATGTTGACATGTTGTACTCTTTCAATGGTAACACTTGAATTATCCTCATATTTATAAAGCCATTGCAAGACTTCATTTTCTTCTTTTTCTATGGCTGATTGGTCACTTTCCCTCACAAAATTAGAGTTTTATTTTCTAGGTGGATGAGAATTTGAAGGTTTTTGATGTGTCCTTGGAGAAGTGGGTAAGTCAAGTAAGGAAATAGAATATTCCCTCACTCCTTTTGAATTTATTTTGCATTATTTTTCAAATTTATACATTGTCTCATTCATATTTTGATAGTTGTCCTTTTTAGTTTGTTCTCTTTCATCCTTAAAAGGTCTCAAAGTTTATTCCTTTGGAGTGGAAAATTTTAGTAAATTTTCATTGGAACTTTCACCTTCAAACTAACTTTCTCTTTTCCCTTAGTTAATGTTGATAAGATATTTTCATTAGTACTTGAAGTAGAAGTAGCATTTAATGTAGAACTAGGACCTTCTTCTTTGGTTTCTTCAATGATGGAACTACGAATGACTCCTTCTCTATTATATGGAATAAATAACTCATGACGACTTTTCACCATATTTCAATATTGAAATGGATTTGAATCTCCTCCAATAGTTATTTCTTCACCCATATATGGAAAATTTATACATTGGTGATAAGTCGAAGACACCACTTGCATTTCATGAATCCATGGCCTTCCCAATAAAATATTATAAGTTAATTTCATGTCAAGGACATGAAAAATGATATCTTTCTTGATTGGAGCCACTTGAATAAGAAAAGCCACCATTCCTTTAGAATATATTTCCTCCTCATCATAAGCTTTTATAGTAATTTATTTCTTGGGATCAATAGATCATTCAAATAACCCTAAAGACCTAACTAGACTCAAGGTACAAATCTTTAGACCAACTCCTCCATCAATGAGAACTCTTTTAACATGTTGTTTTTGAATCAAAACCTCTATATGCAATGTGATATTTTGTGGGTGGTTTATAGACATTTCATCTTTTTTGGAAAATGATAAGCAATGAGGTGCTATGATATGACCCCCCATGTTGGAAAAAAATTGTTCCTCCAAATCTTTAGGACTGTAGCTTCCACAAGAGCTTTCTCCAACATTTCTTTATGATTGGGAGAAAGTCTCAATAGCTCCAAAATGGAAATTTGAGCTGGTGTCTTTGTAGTTGATTCACTAAGCTATAAGGCCTTGTTGAAGAAGATTCTTGTTTGGCCAAAGTGGTTTCTTGTGTAGGACCAAATGTTCTAGGGTCACTTCCTTGTAGGGTGATCCTTGCTTCTTTCCCCCTAGTAACAACATTAGAGGTTTCTTTTCTAGGTTGTTCCTTTACCACCACAATATTGATAGTATTATCATGTCCTAATAGGGCATTAATAGTATTACCATAATTGTGGGTAAATGTAACTTTGTTATTACCTCTTGAATTATTTCTATTTTTACCTACATTGTTGTTCGTATTTGAAGATTCTCCTTTCTCATGTTTGAAGAAAGGGGTTTTGAATGTCATATGATCTTCATTATTTTGAGGTCCTTCCACTTTGATCACACCATTATAAATAACATCTTGCACCACATATTTCAATCACATGCAATAATTTGTCTTATGTCCTCAATTTTGATGGTATTAACAATGATTTGACTCACTCCACCATGAGGGTTTCACTTGTGGTTCATAGGGTTGAGCCCTAGGTAAGTCAATAATCTTATTCACAATGAGGGTTCTCAATGAATTTTCAAGTGGTTCACCCAAGAGTGTGAACTTCCTTCTAGGAGATGGATCAAAGAAGGGTTTAGGCTTGTTAACCTCTTGATTGTTCCCAAAATTGTTGTTGTTGTTATTATTGAAGGGAACCTTGGGTGCTTGATTTAAATTATTATCTTGGTTGGATCCTCTTGTGAGATTAAATGGAGTGGCATTTAATTTGTTTGTTTCCACTTCACCATTAACCACACCCTTGTTAGTATTCTTCATCCAAAAGTGATTGTTGATAGGAGGAGCCCTATTATTATTGTTATTGGTATTATTATCCTCCTTGTAGAGTTTGAGTTCTCCACTTTTCAATAATACTTCCTCCATGGTAATTCCATTCTCAATTAAGTCTTGGAAATAATATGGGTATTGTAACCTCAAATGATAGTTCATTTTGGTATTCAAGCTATTGATGAAGATATCCATCTTTTCCTTTTCGGGAACACTTCGAGCATATCTAGCAAATACTGCTCTCTACATTTGTAGGAAAAGCAGGAATCCTTCTCCATAATGTTGTTTGGTATTGTATAAACTAATCATTGTGACTTCATATTTAATATTATAAGAGTAGTGTGTCACAAACTTAGAAGCCAATTCTTCAAAAGTGCAAATATCGGAGGGTAATTTGGAAAACCACTCCATTGCCATTCCTCCAAGGATTCTTGGAAATAATCTCCTTAAATAAGTTTCGTAGTGCATGAACTCTAAGCTCAATGCACAAAATTACCTTAAGTGATGTTGTAGATTAGATGCTCCTTCGTATTTATCATACTTAGGAAAAACTACATTACTAGGGAATGAGACCATAATTAAGGTTCTATCAATTGGAAAAGGACACAATGCTTTGATAGAAAAGGGTTTAGGACCCTCCATTTGTTTCATGCTATCCAACTGTATTTGAAATAACTTAAATTGCTTATTTATAATGTCAATAGGATTGGTCACATCTTCTTTTGATTTCAATTTATCGACATCATAATTATGAGGGAGTTTTGTCCCCACTTGTACTAGGTCTAGGAAGTAATTTTCCCTATCTCTTTATAAAACTTTCTCCATGATTTTCATGAAGAATGGGCTTTGTACCACGTCATTGATTTTTTCTTTGGTAGCCTCTTCATCATTAGGGTCATTTTTACCTCCATTGTTGTTGTCTACCCCTTGGTTGTTAGGGTCAATTCCTCCTTCATTAGTCCCATTATTATTAACCTCTGCATTTCCACTATTTTGATTATTAGTGGTGTCCTTGTTGACAAGGTTAATGAGGTTGGGATCCATATTACTAAAAGGAAAGGCCATCCTATTTGGTTCCACCTCTTTTGCGGGTCTAAGTGTTTTCCGTGAGGAGGTAAAGGTATCACTTGGGAAGGGAATATCTTTCCTTAGATAAGTATCATCTGGTTGCAAGGTAGACTTTACATAATGGGATCTAGTGCAAGATGACATGAGCATAAATCAACAATTTCTTAGCTTTATCCCCTTTTGATCAATCCCTAAAATGATTTTTTTGAATTCTTCCAATATGAGGGATTTTGATCAATGTAATGTTATAAACAGGTAGAACATCCAAATGGGTATTCAAATATGAAATTTAATTTTTTCCAAACCCTCAGGAAATGCCAACTATTTTGGTGTCTCAGTCTGTACATGTGACTTTTCTTGATGATACGTGAGACTTTATAGTTGCTTACGTGCTTACTAGAAAGTTGTTATGGGCAACTTTGAGACATAGGACGTGAAATTTGATGGTTAGCACATGACACTTAACACCTATATGTGACACTTGGAGAGTGACTACGTGCAAGTTCAAACCTGGTACATGTAACTTTAGTTGTTTAGGCACAATAGAAGTTCTAACATGTGTGAAAAGAATAATGACATGTGTCACTTTGCCAGGTATAGTTTATCTGTCACTGTGTTTGATGAATTTTAAAAATTTAAAGTTTGTGATCAGATATTAAGAATGTTCTTGTTTGAAAATTTAGAAACAACCAAAACACACATAGAAAAAATTGTTTCTATATTCTAAACCACACAAAGTGTATGTTCTCGGATGTCATAACAAGTTAGAACAAGAATATCTTCCAAGAAAGCTACCTAAGGTCAATTTTGGCTCTAAATCATGGCTTTAAAAGAAAGAATTTCTAATTAAAAGGGTTTTATTATAATTTAGTTCAAACAAATGAAAAGTCTCTTATACCCTCATTACAAGGGCCTCCCACACGCATAAAGACACAATTTTGCATAATCTTGAAGGACTACTAGAGGAGGTGAATATTTTTAACACTTATTTGTCACTCGATCCTTTTGAGGATAATGTGTTTATATTATAGTGGGTCAAATTTTATCACGGCTAAAGTGATTGTCTCTCACTTGGGTTGTTTCCTCTCACCATCCTTGTAAGGATGTACTTGGGAGGCAGACCCTCTAAAGCTCTCATGTTAATATTGTAAGCAATAAATAAATTGAATCAAGCAGGTTGGGGAGTTTGATTCACTCAAAGAGTGAAGAACATATCCCTACTACTTTTTCCAATTCCAAACACCTTTAGCAAATTCTAAATTTTTAACCTCTTGACAAGGAGGCTTTTAGAATTGAAGTGTTTGGTTCATTTACCAACCTTTCTTTCTATCCCCAAAATCAACATGTTTGGCTTTTTGATCAACTTTGAAAATTTGAGAGCATATACCTAGTTTCTTTTTTGGGAAACAATAATATACTTTTAATTACTAGATTTGGAAATTGAAACTGCCACAATTTGATCAAGTGCAAGCTTTTTAAAAAAATACTTCTGCCAGGTAGCTAGCAAAGACTAGACACATTTTTTAGTATTTTTTTTTGCTTTTCAACTCTCCTAGTGGCAATTGTTCCCTCTCCATCTTCTCCAACAAGTTACTCAACACAACCAACACAATGAGGGAAAACAAAAGAAATTGAATAACAAAAACTTAAGGATCTTTCCTAAATTTGAAAAATTGATTAAAGATCCTATCATTTCTAGTGTTAATTCAATGAAGGAAACTTATTCTTGTAAGCTTTAACAACTTTAACAAAGTGTTCATACAATTTCTCTTCCTCTTCTAGATTTTCCAAAATGGACAAGTTGTGAAGTTCATTTGCATGTTTGTTAAAGATTCTTACCTCTTTTATCTCTTTGCAAATTATTTTCTCTGATTTTTGTACCTTTGGATGTCTGCTTATCTGTAAAACCAAAAACACAAAGAATTAATATTCTTATTTTAATAATCTGCAACTTGAAAAACACAAAGAGTTTTACGTGTCATTTAACAGCTTATAAGCGATGCTTTACTACTATTTACGCGCAACTTTAAAGTATTGTAAGCGTTATTTAACAAGTTACTACGTGTGAATTTAAAAATTAATAGGCATGAAACAAAATGAAAAGGTGTGAAAATACAACAAAAAATGCGAGACAAAAAATATTACACATGGTAGAAGAAATACTACATGCATGATTTCGCTGTCTGTATGCGTGACTTTGCAGTCAAAGGTGTCACTTCTGTCTTTATACGTGGTAAAAGAAACTCTTGTAGGTGTGATTTTACTGGTTGTACGCATGAAGATTTATCTGATAGGTGTCTCTTTGCCTAAAACCTTCAAAAATTTACAAGAAAAGATACAAAACATGCAAATACTGATGAAAAATGGAGATTAGAGGCCTAAAGCCCCATGGTGGGCGCCATTTGTGTATATATAAAGTATACCTTCATGATATTAAGTTGAAATCTATAAATTCTATGGAAATAAAAGTCTAATTTAATTCAAAGAATTGAAAAAATAACATTTAACATTCCATTGCTCTCTAACTGAGCATGCTAATGAATCTCTTAGCCTTAATCTCCATTAGTGACAACCCTAGAATGACAATTGATGTATGATGATGCCTAAATCTAGCTCTCAAATCTCAAATTGCAATACAATTCATTCAATCTTGCTCAAAAATTACTCAATTATGCTCTCAAATTGCTCTCAAATGCTATGATCTCAATGAATTTCTCTATAGTATGGATGCAATTTCTCATGAATGTCTACGATCCTTAATTCTCTCAAAATGATTTCTATTTATAGGATTTAAGAAGGGTAGGTGGTAGAGTTAAGTTGATCATGATCAAAGCATGATTGAGTTGAAGGCTTTCAAATGGTTTCAAATGGGGAGACCATTTAAATGGTGGTCTCAAAGGTTGAGACAAAGAGAAAAATTGAGTGGTGAGGATGTTGAAGGATTAAATGAGTGATAAAGATTGCAAAGTTTGGAGTGATCCATGTGCTTTCAATCATGGATTCTTATTGGTTCTTCAAATTCTTGTCTCCTTTGTTGAAATAATATAGGATTTAATTAATTCAATTAATTAATTAAATCAGCCATGTAAGGGAATAGGTTGATTTTGATTTAAACTATATAATTAATTGATTAAATAAATTATATAGCTTTATTTATCCCTTTTAGGCTTATATTTAATTAATTGATATATTTATTAATTGATGCTTTGATTTGATGTAAATTAGCCCTTTTTGATTGAATTAGTCCATTGAATTTGATAAGATTGGGTTTTGATCCAATTAAATACACATGACCAAATTTAAGTGTCTACAATGCCAACCATAGATCATCATCATATTAACCGCCACTTAATCTCTGAAACCATAGATCATCACCATTCGATCACTTTTATTGATGGTTTAAAAGATCACCATTAATAATCCCCATGTGCTAATAGATGGGGCTTAAGTAACCCAAACTTTAATCTATCTTGTAAACCACCTTGTCATCTTGTTCAATAAACCACATTCTACCACATTTATCCTCATTTTTATACTTCCTTAGCCTCAGTGGGTCTGGGACACGCTTCAAGATCACGTAATTCCTTGAAGAATAAAAGTCATGCATCTCATATTTGAAGCATTATGCCAACCATCGATGAAGTTTGAACTAAGTGATGCTTTAACTGTTCATCTATGTTCTTCGCTGCTCAAATTTTAGTAGGACCAGAACATGTGGAAATTAGGCATGATGCCTTAACGGAAAGATAATGTGCATCTTTTGTTTGAGGAAACACACCAAACATCAGATTGATCTTGACTTTCTCAATATATTAACTTTCTTTATTTTTGTTAGTTGAGATCAGGGGACACACGTTAGTATTGTACGATGCCTTAGAGATTAAAGATCATCCATCATGAGTCTTAAGGGAAAGCACCAGCCATTGATTTTTATTAACAATTTTGAATCACTAGTTGGATTTGTGTGAAGATATGAACAATAAGAATTCCATGAAAAAATATGAAACAGATAGTTTTTGAATTCAAATATGAATTCAAAGTTAAGAATGAAGGCCGAGGAACACAAGAATTTAACCTTGGCATAACAACAAGATAAATGCCTAAGTTAGTAAGATAAATGCCTGAGTTAAATAATGCAAAAAAAAAACTATAAGTTAAAGGCACAATTAAAAGGATAAATAATAGTGATAATGGTATAAAATATAATTCCCTGAACTGTATAGATTTGTAAATTTAACTTGCAAATCTGGGTTCCACCAGTGGCTCTTTCTAGGGATGTGTATTCATACCTAAACACAGCAAGTTCCCAGCTATATCTGGAGAAGCAGACCATTACAAGAACAAAAGAATATAATACATATTGTACAAATAAGGAAGACAAACTTGCCTTTTGCAGTTTTCAAGAGAAGGACTTAAGATACTGACCATGTACAGGAAGCTCATGAGGATAACCTTCCAAATCTTGTAAGAGATAAGAATTATCACCTCCTTTACCAATGATGACAAAAGGACCTAGCCATAAAGAATCAAATTTTACATGTCTGCCTTTGTCCTGATATTTTACATTCCATCTCAAAACTAGAGAATCCTTCCTTAAACTTCCTTTTTGTGGTCTTTTTGTCAAATAAAACCTTCACTTTCTGTTATAATTCATGATTTATCTTTTGAGCCTGATTCCTCATTTCATCTAATTTTGCAAGTTGATGAAATCTATCCTCCATGAAATCCACCTCTTCCCATTGTTCTTTATTCACAAATTTGTACACTGGTAACAAATTATTAAATGTTAAATGAGCTTTCTTTCCATAAACAAGTTCATATGGTGCATATCCAGTAGACTTCTTAATTGTAATTATGTCTGCCCAAAGTGCAAGTGTTAACCTTGAATCCCATGATCTCTTGTTGTTGTTGTTGTTTAACATTCTTTTGATGATCTTCATTATATTCTTGTTACTAGATTATGCTTGGCTACTTCCTTGTGGGTGATAAGGGGATAAATAAGAAATTTTTATTCCATATTTCTCATAAAATTTAGTGAACTTTGTAGATCTAAAACACATAGCATTATCACAAAAAATCTTATGAGGAACACCAAATATTGTCAATATATTTTCAGTCATAATAACTCATTAATAATAATCTTAGAAATAATCTTGTCAATATAATCTTGTTAATAGAAAAAGCATCAAAAATATTTATAGAATCCCTGTTAGAATTAATCTTTCCTTGGTATCTATGTAATTAAATGATATACCAAGGTCTTTTCATATTATTTGTAATTCCTTTAATAAGGAAATTAGATATTCCTCCTTAAGAGGAATATCACATTTGGCACACACACAATGTGGACGTGGCATTCATAGGAGAAGGTAGTTACATGGAAACTCCTCCACTTATCTCTACTTAAGAGATGCCTCTCACACACTTGTTCTAATAATCTTCTCCTCTTTCTCATTTCTTCTCTCAATCTCTCATTGCTCTCATTATTGTATTGAGCTTATTACTCTCATCTAGGGAAAACTTTAGGAAACCCCCCTCTAGAAAAATATATAAATCCTGGCAAATCTTTCATTTTATTTTTAAAAAAATTAATTCCTGTTGGCGAATCTCTCAATTTTTTGGGAAAACAAATTATTTGTAATGGCGAATATTTTTTAATCACAATTTTTTTGTAGAAAATATTGGCGAATCTCAAGAAATAACCAAAATTTCATTAATGACCATGGAAAATAATTATATTTAAAGAAAAAGAGTTCTTATAGAAAATTATTAGGCTAACTATGAAAATATTTGATGGGTTTAAGGGAACTCTATAGTATCTAGTTGCTACCATTTATTTAAAATATAATCAAATAATCCTCATTATATTGTGTGAGATAAATGTATCGTTATTTTTATTATTATAATAGGACTCAAAATTTCTTCAGTATCATTGATTTATCAACAATCCAAAGGAAATCTTAGCCCCGATAAGCGTTACAAATAAGATAGTAACATTTTTGCCTCATGCAATATAATGAAGATCACTAGATTATATTTTAATTCAATAATGACAACTAATATTGGTGACACAACCCTAATATAACTAACAGTTATGATATATTATTGGTGAATTAATTTAGATTTCTATAATAAATGATAAAATTTAGGCGAATTGAATCTAACTATCTATCAAATATTAGGCGAATATTTGAGTTCAAATTTTTAATAAAATAAATTATTTGGCGATTTAAATATTTCTAAAATTAAATTTTGTAAAATTTTGGTGATTTAGGTCACCTTAAATCTTGAATTATTAGCCAAATTTAGATTCTCAAATTTCAAATATTAGCCAATTGGCGAATATTAGCCACTAAAAAAATCATTGCTCTCATCCTTTAGGCTTTGTGCCATATTCTTATTATTCACAAAGGGTTTTTTCTTTTCTTTTCCCCTTACAAAAGTCTCTTGGCTCTTTGTTGGATTCTTGGAGTATTCTCATGTTCTTGGTGACTGATCTTGAAAACTTTATCTCACATTTGGTTTATGGCAAAATCCTTCTTGCACTTCATTTTCTTGGATTACTTCATGATCTTATTTTCATTCTTTTAATACTTCTAACATGGTATCAGAGCTATTTAATCCTTGTTTAAGTGTTTTGTAGGAAGGTGTCATTCAAAGGAGCAAGCTCTTCTTGTTGATCTAATATTTGTTACAGGTTTTATCTCATTATTTTTTTTGCAAATCTAAATTTTTTTAAATCTAAGCTCTTAGTTTTGGATGGCTTTCCGCGAGATCTAAGCTCTATTCATCTATTTTCATGTTTTATTTAAACCTAACATACCCTCTGTCGGGCAACCACAAGGGATTTCTAGTTTGCATATTCAGATATTTTAGCCTTTCTAACATATTTCTTTGCTTTCACTTCTCTTAAATCTGTTCATCTAAAATTTTTAGTTTTTCTTGTTCTGTATTTTCCCTTTAAATCAATATGAAGATCTTAATCTCTTGTTTTCTACAGGGTTTTATCATTGTTCTTGTAAGATTAAATTAATAAAGTTTTGTCTTGTAGGGTTTACTCTATATTCCTTTTCCTTTATCTCTTTACTATTTTCTTTTCTCATTCTCTGCGGGATTTAAATGATTCTTATATACATCTATTTGGAGGAATTTTTTATAAGATTTAGCGTGTTATAATCTTCTATTATTTAAAATCTCTACTGGTAACATTCCTTATATATATTTCTCACTTTGCGCAGCATTGTTAGGCATTCTCAAAGTCATCTTTGTGCAAGAATTATTATTTCTAATAGCTTTATCTTACCTTATCATCCTCACTTACTTTCCCTTGTATAGTCTTTAAACCTTTTTAGTGCATCATTTGGTAGTTCCTATCCCTTCTCTAGAGTAGCCAGATCCTCACATGCCTCATTATACTTCATTGCGCAACCCATATACTTGGCAAACCAGCGCAGCCCATTTTCCTTGCATATTTGTTTCAACAGACTTTTTACTGTCAGCTCTCCTATCCTTGTGCAACATATTCCACTGTCACTAATACCCTCAAGAAAAAAATATTAAAAACTTTCATAGTATATTGTGTAGCTCTGGCATAACATTGCACATCTTATCTTTGTTTATCGCTATATATGATTGAACCGCCTCACAATAGGTGTATAATAATCATGCTCAAGGTCTTTCTTAGGAATGGTTCATTCATTCTAAGGACTACTTTTCCCATTATGAGGTGCATTTAACTTGTCAACCCAGGGACGTATACTTGAAATGGTCAGCACGATATGTGTACTAGGTTCATTAAGGAGTCATTCTACTTATGTTGCAGGAAGGTAAAAATGCATAAAATAAACCTACACTAGTGCTACAAGAAAATAATACATTTATCTTCTTACTGGAATGAATGTTATAAATTGCAACTCTACTAAAACCTATGATTTCAACCTAAAACATCCATTATAACTATTCTTGCAGATGCTACAGGAACACTCACAAGTTGCGATGTTGCAGGAAGAAATTGTAACTTCTATCTGAAATACTAGAAATGATGGAAATAAAATCTATTCTATTCTAACCTATTCCACCTCCCAAGTTGGCCCCCTTGGTCAGTTTCTGGTAAACTATGAACATAGAATGTAAACCAAGAACTATTTCATTGCATTTCAAAAACTCATTACATAGAAACAATACGTGGAACTTGAAATAGATTGTTGTATATCAATTTTCTTCCAAAAACTTCTGTCTCTATTTTGTTCTAGCTCTCCTCAAACTATCGGTCCAATCACTATATATAGAAGATCAAACATTTATTACAAAAGTAGAAAATAAACTATCTTTCTGAAAACAAGTCGAAGAAGAAGATGGAAAGGCAACAGCCCGCGGCGTGGGTAGTAAAGCTAGGGTGACCAATTCAATGTAATGAAGTATAGAGGAAGTATAGGCACACTACATCCCCATGTCCTAGAATAATGGATCCATTGTAGAAGCCATGTTTCCTGGTGCTGTAATGATCACTCTATCATTACTGGTCCTCAACAGTCCTCCTTGAATGTTATCAACCACTCTCTAGCCGCTTTCTCTCCTGTCATGTTAGTTATGATATGGAAATATTCATGCAACAAGCTTAATCAAATTAAATATTTAGATATTAGAACATGATTCTGATGGTTTTATGAAATACTGCACTATATGTATAATATTAGAAAAATATAAAACAAACATCTACCCATAGTTCATTAGTTCTTTCTGGACTTTATCACAAGTTTTTGACTAGTTAGACTCTCAAATGTTTTGACAAAAACTAGAACAGAGTATTAAAATTATACAAAACAAAGGAAATAATTTAGCCTTATCATCTGCCCCTTGGTTAATCAAATGCTTGTCCTCAAGCATTGCACCTTCTGGCAATTGACCTATAGTCACCAACTTTAGTTCTTCCCCTCCTCTGGCTCTTAAAGGAGTAG
>MU227881.1:2394782-2416621 GCA_018584345.1 Thuja plicata | reverse complement strand
GAATAGTGGGATTTGAATATTCATATTTTTCAGCTGCTCAATAATATCAAATGTTTCTTCCTCTTGGGGTATAGGTTTTTCTTTATTTAGCCTCTATGGAAAGGGTGGATTTGAAGTGTGGACAGTATTTTTGTTGGGTATATCAGTAGGCTGGCTGGTATTTGGCAATGTGGCTTCTGGAAGCAGTGCTGCAGGAGTGTCTGCAACTTCTATAATTATAGGATATTTAGGTGTGGGCAGGGTGGTACTAGACCTCAAATGAATATAAGCTATTTCTACTGAATAAGTAGGGCACTACTGAGTGTTAGTAGTGTACACTTGCTGCTGCTCCTATTTTTTGTTTGGATTTGGCTGTGGTTGAGCAGGCAATTGGGTTGGCTTTGGATTAGCATTAGTTGCTGTAGGAGGTGGCATTATTGTAGGTGGTTGCACTGGAGGTGGTAATTGTGGATTGCCAAAATTTTGGTTAGGCCACTATGGAGGCCCCCTCCATTGGTTATTTTACTGCCAATTTCCCTGCGGTGGTTTCCATCGATTCTGCTGATTTGGCCACTGATTATTTTGCTGGTTTTGCCATTGGTTGTTTTGCTGATTAGGCCACTGATTATTGTTAAAATTTGAAAATTGTAGAGGATCTTGTGGCATACCTTTTCATGTAGCCCATGGTCAATGTTGATCCATGAAGAACACTTGATCACTGTCTCCTTCTATCTTCATGTAGTCAGTTGGAAAATGTTGGTTTTCCAGATTGGCTACCAGCTTACATCTGCAGTCTTGCTTCTATTTGCGGCAGTGTGGACAATACTCAGCCAATTGTGATTTAGCTTTTGCATGCTTCTTCTTGGCAGTCATTGTTTCAAGATGTGTAGCTACATCATTTATAATATCCTGCTTGAAATCCACAAGTAAATTAGATATCTCCAGCTTTGGAATGCCTGAGCCAATCCCTTTTGTGACTATGGACCAGTATCCTCTACCTTTCTTCATAGTTGACCTTGAGTAGTTTTGACAGATTTTCTTAAGGTCATCCCAAGAGGATTGGGATATGTCTCCACCAGCCATCAAGTCTAATGCCTCCAGACAATTGTCATTTACCCCTCTTAAGAAGAATAATTTCTATGAATCCTCTACTAGTACATGCTGGGGATTCTTCTGCATTGTGTACAAAAAACATGAAACATAGTCCTCCAATGTTTTGTCTTCCTTTTGAGACATCCTAAAGATGTCATCTCCTTTTGGGTCACTTCCTTTGCAATAATCTTTATATTTCTATAGAAACAACGTCTGCATCTCATCCCAGGTACCTGGTGCATTGGCTCCTAAGCCCATGAACCATCATAATACTGACTCTTTCAGTGTTGCAGGAAACAACTTGAGCTTATGAGCATCAATATTATAGTCAAAACTTCAACACAGTATGTCAAACTCAAATAAGAAAGTGTCAAGATCCTCATTTATAAGTCCATAAAACTTTGGAAGAGCAGTTGTGGGTATATTCTTGAGATTAGCATTATTTATAAGACTTGGGAGAGGAAATGGGAAAGTAGGATGTGCCATTACTGGAGGTATTTGATTGTGGGGTTGCTGCTGGAAAGTAGCATTGGCTACTAGATTGTTAATGTTAGGTGGATTTGGGCTGGAATTATCTAGAAAGCTAGCCAATATTTCTGCAAAAGGTCAGAAGCCACTTACATCAAATGGTTCTGCTCTAGAGGAAGATGCTATAGGAAATTCAGGGCTTGTGTCCTCAAAGGCTAACTCAACTTCTTCAACTTCCTCGTTTAAATTAGCAGGCTCTGCTAGGAGAAATCTACCATATTCATCTCGTTGCATTTCTCTTCGATGCATGCAATTGAATTCTTCACACTTGTGAAGCAATTTTTAGAGAGACAAATCTAAAAAATAATCTAGGAATAAAAAAAATTGACTCGAAAATGTTCCTAGCTTGACACCATCCCCGACAACAGTGCCAAAAATGAACCGCCTCACAATAGGTGTATAGTAATCATGATCAAGGCCTTTCTTAGGAATGGTTCATTCAATCTAAGGACTAATTTTCCTATTATGAGGTGCATTTAACTTGTCAACCCAGGGACGTATACTTGAAATGGTCGGCATGATATGTGCACTAGGTTCCTTAAGGAGTCATTCTGCTTATGCTGCAGGAAGGTAAAAATGCATAAAAGAAACCTACACTAGTGCTGTAGGAAAAGAATACATTTATCTTCTTACTGGAATGAATGCTATAAATTGAAACTCTACTAAAACCTATGATTTCAACCTAAAACATCCATTAGAACTATTCTTACAGATGTTGTAGGAACACTCACAAGTTGTGATGCTGTAGGAAGAAATTGTAACTTCTATCTGAAATACTAGAAATAATGGAAATAAAATCTATTCTATTCTAACCTATTCCACCTCCCAAGTGGTCCCCCTTGGTTGGTTTCTACTAAACTATGAACACAGAATGTAAACTAAGAACTATTTCATTGCATTTCAAAAGCTCATTACATAGAAATAATACGTGGAACTTGAAATAGATTGTTGTATATCAATTTTCTTCCAAAAAATTTTGTCTCTATTTTTTTCTATCTCTCCTCAAACTATCGGTCCAATCCCTATATATAGAGGATCAAACATTTATTAAAAAAATAGAAAAGAAACTATCTTGCTGAAAACATGCCAGAGAAGAAGATGGAAAGGCAACATCCCACGGTGTGGGTAGTAAAGCTTGGGTGACCAATTCAACATAATGAAGTACAGAGGGAATATAGACACACTACATCCTCTCATCTTGGAATAATGGCTCCCTTGTAGCAGTCATATTTCCTGGTGTTGTAATGATCACTCCGCCATAGCTGGTCCTCAACAGTCCTCCTTGAATGTTGTCGACCACTCTCCAGCCGCTTTCTCTCCTGTCAAGTTAGTTATGATATGGAAATATTCATGCAACAAGCTTAATCAAATTAAATATTTAGATATTAGAACATAGATTCTGATGGTTTTATGAAATACTACACTATATGTATAGTATTAGCAAAATATGTCACAAACATCTACCCATAGTTCATCAATTCTTTCTGGACTTTATCACAAGTTTTTGACTGGTTAGACTCTCAAATGCTTTGACAAAAAATAGAACAAAGTATTAAAATTATACAAAACAAAGGCAATAATTTAGCCTTATCAATGATTTCAATAAGCAAGAATTTAGAGTGCACAACTACTGAGTTCTAAGTTTTACATTTGATCTATCATAGAAGTTAGAGACCACTTTTTATCAAAGTAAGCACTTTTCACTCTAGTTTTGGTATAGAGGCACAAAATTAGAATACACGACTCCTGATTCCTCTCCCCCAAGTAATTTTAGTGTTGATCAAAGTAAACACTTATTCCCTCTAGTTTTGTTATAGATCTAGAATTAGAGTGCTTTGTCTATAACACTTATCTACCATACACTGGTGTGTTTCTAAATGTGATTGACCTATTTTTCTCACTGGGCGACATAGATATTTAATCATGACATTTTATTGAAGGAAAAAAACAATGAACACATATAACAGTAAATAAATAAAAGGAAAACAATAATACAGAGAGTCATTGACAAACTGCCATTGGCATCAGACATTCACATTCATCGATCTCAAGGACTCGATATGCTACCACTCAAACATTTTTTTAATTTATTAATTCATTCTCTTTAATCTGCCAGTGCATGTTTAAAACTATCAGCATATATTGTATACATCTGCTATCATTGTAAAGGTTTAAGAGGAATCTTAGCAATATGCTATCTAGTAAGATCAAATCATAACTAATTCTAGCGCAACATTGTGATCATTGTAATATGAAGCTATTCTAAATCTAGTTTTTTTAAAAATTAAATTCAATCTGATTTAAAAAAAAAAAAAAGATTCCAGTCAACAATCATAAATAGTTCTTTGAAACGTTTATTATTATATCTGTTATTATTCCTTGAACTGTTAAAGCTATTATCATTTCTCCTGCCAATCGATTCATTTCTAATATTTCTCTACTGGTTGTAGGCTTATCCTTAGTTGCAGATTATCATTTGTAAGCCTATTATTATTATTATTATTATTATTATTATTATTATTATTATTATTCATCTTTGACTCATTATTGCTTCTAAGTTTAGTTAAATCTACAGCTTATATTCTTTCATCTCTTATTCATTCTATTTTTTAATCTAATTTTAGTTGTAGTTTGAGTATTCTTTGACTCATCTAAATTTCATCTTAATCTTGGTCAAATCTATAATTGCTTTCCATTAGTTTAATTTAGTTCATTCATTGTTATTTTAAATCATTTCATTTCTTATAATTTTGTTTTAGGCATTGATTTAAATTATCATCTCTTCACATCAACTTGGTAATTCAAACATTATTATTCTTTGGATTAATTATTTTTTAAATCCAAGCTTCATTTAATGTTAGTTTTTTTTTTGTTTTTTTTTTAAATTGTTTAAATTAAATAAAGTTTAATCACTCATACATTTTTCCTATTTCATTTTAACTCAAATTGTTTCATTTATAAGCCTTTTATATCATTTCTAATCAAAATATTTTGTTGGTTCTGTAATTTGTTACAATTAAAATTTGTTTCACTATTTACATTAAAATTTTAAACTTTGTTTAATATCTTTATTTACCTATTCTGTTGTAAGTTAACATCAAGTTAAATTTATTTTTCTTAGCCTTGATCAGTATATATTCACTGTTATTCACCTTTGTTAAGATAATTTGATCATTTTATCATGTCTACTCTAATTCTAGACATTAAACTAAACAGTTCTAATTATCACCAATGGAAAACTCATGTTTCATTTCTATTCTGGTTTAAAAATTTACTTGAAGTTTCTACAGATGCATCCATTGAACCAACTACCTCTGCTACTCAAGCATAAAAATATGCTTGGAAAACAAAAAATGAAGAAGCCCTTGGTTTGATTGGTCTCTCCATCATTCCTGATCTTTATGTCCTAATTGGACATTGCACCAAAGCTCATGAATCATGGGCAATCTTGCAACAAATGTATGACAACTCCTCTGAATCCCATAAGATTCAACTCTAAGACAACTTGGAGGGATGAATTTTTACTCAGGTTTGATGCTATTAAAACTCAACTTAGTGGTATTAATGTTACTTTATCTAACATTAGGTTAATTACTATTATTCTTAAAAAATGCCTTTCTAAAGAGTTTCAGCAATTCATTACTAATATTCATTCTCAATTAGCTCTTCCTTTGTTAGTATCTCAATTAACTTATGCTATCTTTCAAAATCTTTTACGTTAAGAAGAGGCTAAGTTAAGACAATTTGGCTCACTTAAATCTAATGAACATGCCTTCATGTCTAAATTGCATAATAATAGATCTCATAATCATAATCATAATAATGGTTATCATAACCATTCTAATAGACCTCATTGTAATTATTATGGAAAATATGGTCATGTGATCAAAAACTATTTTAAGAAACTTAAACATGAGAAGTCCTCTAATCCTAATACTCAAAATCATAGCACTCGTCAAGCCCTTTCTATTCGTTATGAGATGCCTACTTATCCTTATGATGATAATATTGTTTGGAATGAACCATGTGATGATGAATACTCTTGGAATAACCCTCTTGATTATGATCTTCCTAATGAAAATGATTATGATGCACTACAATTTGATGATCCTTTCTCTTATGTTGATGATATTCTTGAACAAGAAGAGGAAATTATGTCTAACTTTCTTAATATTACTTTGCAAGATATGTTTACCCAAGATGAAATTCATGATGATAGTACTAATCCTATGTTTGTTGTGGAAGATAATGATAATAGTGGTAATGCTTATACTAGCTCTACATCTCTTGATTTTACTTATTAAGATGAATACATTACAGATTTATTTTATGCAACTAAAGATTGCATTTCTGATTCTATGACTAATGATTCACAATATGATTTTACTGATGCTTATCTTGAACCTTCATATTATGATACAGATTTGTCTTATGCAACTGAAGATTGCATTTCTGATTCTATAATTGATGATTCACAATATGATTTTCCTTTCCAAAGTGTTACTGATTCAGCACTAGGAGATTCCATTGATGGGAGCTCTACTAGTGGTTCTTGCCTTATTGTAGGCTCAGGTGTTGATCATGCTCCACCTCTATTTCCTATTGCAAATGAACATACAAAATACATAAATGCATCTCAATAAAATTAATGGTCAATTGAATATTTGGGCCCCCCTCCACAAGAAATTACATCTTTGTATTGTCAAAGTGATATCCACTTAGAAAACATTCCTATGTACCATTCAAGCTCCACCAATCCAGTTGAAGAAATGCATGATGATAAAGCTACCAACAATCTAATGAAGACTCTTTCAAAAGAAACATCTCAAAATAATTGTAAACATTTGGGTGTCATACCTATTGATCTCATCTCCCCAAGTAAAGATTAAAGGGGGATGTTACAATTAATCTTTCCTTGGTATCTATGTAATTAAATGATATACCAAGGTCTTTTCATATTATTTGTAATTCCTTTAATAAGGAAATTAGATATTCCTCCTTAAGAGGAATCACACATTTGGCACACACACAATGTGGATGTGGCATTCATAGGAGAAGGGAGTTACATGCAAACTCCTCCACTCATCTCTACTTAAGAGATGCCTCTCACACACTTGCTCTAATAATCTTCTCCTCTTTTTCATTTCTTCTCTCAATCTCTCATTGCTCTCATTATTGTATTGAGCTTATTTCTCCCATCCTTTAGGATTTGTGTCATATTCTTATTATTCACAAAGGGGTTTTTCTTTTCTTTTCCCCTTACAAAAATATCTTGGCTCTTTTTTGGATTCTTGGAGTATTCTCATGTTCTTGGTGACTGATCTTGAAAACTTTATCTCACATTTGGTTTATGGTAAAATCCTTCTTGCACTTTATTTTCTTGGATTACTTCATGATCTTATTTTCATTCTTTTAATACTTCTAACAATCCCATACTTAATTTGTATATCTTTTAAGAAGAGGATTCTTATCAATAAATTTACTTTTAACTTGAGAAAAAATTAATAAAAAATCCCCAAAGCCACTTAAACATTTGATTCCATGTTTACTAGCCATTCTCAAACCAATAAGTAGAGCTTCATACTCTGCAACATTGTTAGAACATTCAAAATCTAGTAAAAAGGAATATTTAAATATTTTCTTATCAGGGGCAAAGAAAAGGACACCAACTCCATTACCATTTCTACAACAAGCACCATCAAAATAATTTTTTCAAATTCTATTGTTACTTACTTCTGCATGTAAACCAATAGGTTTAGTATTCTACATTGCATCTTTTGAAATACTTACCTGAAATTTATCCATATCAGAATGATAGAAATGTGTAACTAGGCTTGGATCCACATCCTCAATAATATATATGGACTTCGAGTCTCCCTATCAATTCTTACATCCATGCCATTCACTGGAATAGAAGAAGAATAAAGATCTAATTGAATACTACCTCCTACTAAGATAGACCATTGTTTAGATAGAAGCATCCCGTAATTGGCAGGGACTTCAACTACAGTAATATCCATTTTATATGACATTTCAGGACATGTAGGAACTTTAAATTCAACATTTTTCATAATGCCTACAACATGAATTGATCTATTATCCATAGCATAACATCTACCAAATTTGGTATCAACATTCATTCCTAATTCTTTCATTACATCATTAGGCATAATGTTTACTGTTGCACCAGAGTCTATCATACAATTCTTCACCAATCTATCATTTATCAATAGTGTAAGATAGAATGGATCAATTTGATTTCTATTTTTGTTGAAAGTAGTTCCTAGATAAATAGCTGGAGGATCCTTTACTTCTTGGTTAAGATCTTCCTTATTACCTACATTAGACAATATTTTCAAAGCTTCATTTTTTCATCCAGGTATTTTAACTATTTCAAGCAAAGGAACATATATTTTAACTTGGGATAATGCATTAGACATGAAAGAACATTCATTGGGAATAAATTTACTGACCACCTTTTCTCCTACTATTTTTGGAAAGTTTTGAGGTTCTACCTATTTCTCTTGAGAATTGTTTTTGTGCTTCAGCCTCTTTGGATCATTTCCTTGGTTAGGTTTCCCCTTATCTACATTAAATGTTCTATTCCTTAACTTGTAATTACTTTTTGCTTCTTCCACTGCAGCTATTGTGTATGTTTTCTTCTCCTCTTCTATTAATTATCTTAATCATGGAGTCCTCTCCTGATAATCCCCATATGGGTACACTCTATTGAGGTCATCCTTGTAGTATTATTCATCTAAAGAAATATAATCATCATATCCCCACATAGGATCTGTTGATAAATTATCCACTGTGGGTTGTTTATCATCATTCTGATCTTCATCCTCTTTCAATCTTTGGGCCACAACACAATGCCCAGGAGAATGTGGTAATGTGCAGGCTTCACACAAATGATAGTTTTCCACAAGATGGATGTTTCTTCTCAATGGACTAGGAGTATGCAATTCTTTATCCACTAGTCTCCCATCCTTCCATGTTGTGTTATAAGGCATGTCCTACAATCTGTATTTTTCACTTTTGTATGGTGGTCAATTACTCTGGTTGTACTTGAAGTTATCTCTTCCACTATTCATTTTGAGGCCTTTCACCATATTCACAAGCTTATCTAATTTATCTTCCTTCTTGTACTACTTAGGATCCTTTGGATTGAACAATTGAGTGTCCTCCCTCTTAGCAATTATACCAGATGCCTTCCTATAATTATCAATAGCTATGGAGATTTTAAGAGCATGTGCTAAAATAGAAGGTTTATGAGATCTGATTTTTTAATTGGTTTTATTATAAAAAACACCCATATAGAAATTTATCAAAAAGGCATCAATAGGTTAAACATCTCTTGGAATCCTATTTAAAACTTTGTTGAATTCAGCCACAGATTTATTCAAAATTTTATTCATACTTGTCAATTCATGTGATGCAAAAGAAGTGTCACTATGATCATTGAGTTGTTATATGAATTGATTTACAAATTCATTCCATCTAGATATGGATCTATCTGGCAAACTTCTGAACCATTCTACTATATCTTCTATGAGAGATTGAACAAAAATCTTCATGTATATATCCTCATTGAATTCATGTCAAACTCTTGGATAACATTTTTCAAATTTATACAATGCACTTCAGCTGATTCGGATCCATTCCCTAAAAACTTTAGAATTGCATTTCTTAATTCATTTTATTTATCATTAGGCTATCCCCTTATGCCATAAAAATCTAATTGTCTATATTTGTCAGAAACCATTGGGGCTCTATAGTTGTTTCCATTTTGATTGATTTCTCCAAGCCTTGAATTCTAATGATTTGAATTATGGAATTGTTGATTATTTATTCTTGGTCCAAAACTTGGGTCTATATTATAATCTCTTGGGCCATAGTTCCATCCCCTATTGTTTTGATATCCATTATACATTATTCCATTATTTTGATGCCCATGATTTTCATATTGGTTAGATCCATTAGGATTCACTCTATTGTCATGGTTGTGATGTTCTCCATTGTTTAGGTGTCCCCAATGACCTTTTCTTTCATTCTCATTTCTTTTTTTCTCAAGCCTCCATCTATTGTCTAGTTCAAACAAGGGATTAGTATGATTGTTGTTGAAAATGTGCCCTCCATTCTTTCTATGAGGAGGATTGTATACAATATTTCTATCATCCTTAGCCACTTATTTATACCATGGTGATTTGATTGCACTTCTTTGTATTCTCATCTTCCTTAATATCTCCTATGGTTGCCTCTTAAGAGCCCTGACCATTTCTTTATCATTTGATCCTGCTTAGATATTTCATGAAATATAGAATCCCATTTCTTATACTTTTCTCCTCTTTCAATCATCTCCTGATTTGTATCAGGTTGAGACTCATGTTCTTCCCTATCAACTTGGGAAAAGGGATTACAATTCTCATCATTATTCTCATGGCTATGATGACTTGAATTAGGGAATTTTTCACAGTAAAAATCTTGATCATCCCTATCAGGGTATATCATGCGCGGTACATACAACATCTTCCTACTTGAATCCTTACCTCTCCTTAGGATTTTGTGTAAATCTAATTCAAGTTGATCTGGATGCAAGGATATTATACCCCACATGAAATACTTAATATACCATAATTAGTCCACCAAGATATAACTACATAAAAATTTTACAGTCACAACCTTCTTTCCAGAAGGAAAATATTTAATGTCTTTCGAGTTCTTTTATCCCAGCACAGCCTAACTCTCTAATCACAAAAATTTAGAGTATTATTTTTACAAACAACTCCCCAATAGAGTCTCCAATCTATTGATGCTCAAATCAATAGATTGGATTTCCTATGGACTTGCCATTCCAATGTTGGAAAACCCAAGTGATTTGGCCATCTAACAAGGTTTCAACCAAGATAAGGCTGAACCTTCTACAATTCTAGCTATGTAGAACCAAGGTTGGTAGGCATATATATTAGATTTATCCTCCAAATCTCAAGGCTTTTTATAGCAGATAAAGTATGCTTCAAACTTTGTTCTCTCAAAATATGGAAAGGTACTTGAAAGAAAATCTTAACTAAGAGTAGTATGTCATAAAATGATAACTCAAATCCATTAATTTATTAAGATAATGTTTGTAGATATGAATGTGAATCAAAAAGAATAGATGGATAGAATATCACAAAACTATGAACAATGAACTAAATAACCATATTCTAATATGCATATAGACCAGTGTCTTATTCTATCATGGGAAATAGAGTCAAAATCATCTCAACCCTATGTACAACCTTATAGACAATTTACAAGAAACATATCACTTCAAAGGTGTTATGAAGTGAGCATATAACCTTAGATAAGTTCAAAATGATCTCAATTAAATGTTAATTTTCAAATTAAAGACCGATTGATTGTGGTCACAATCAATTGAATTTAACCAAGCAAGATGAAAAGACCAATTTACAATAGAAACTATGAAATCAATCAGGAATATGCAGCACCAAACTATCACTTTGAAGAAAATATATAGATTTTATCCAAGGGACTAATTGAAAATGATAATAAAAAATTTCCCACAGATGAAAGAAAAAGGGCACTTGTCTTTATTGATTTTGGTAAAATGATACATTTAGGTCCATGTTACAGTTGTTGATCAAAACTATCCAATCTGTCTATAGTAACCTTATAATTGTCACCTATTCACATGGTCTTGGTATCCTTATTTATATGTAGTTCAAAGGATGAAAACAAGCCTCAGACCGATGTGCCTCTTGGTAACTAAAACCTAATCCATAAATCAACAACTAAAGATTAAGTACATTTAAAGGAATGACTAATCATCCTTGTTAAGAATAGTTTGTTGACCAATTAGGTTTCAACCATAACTGCTTAATAGATCCTTGGTGATTCATATTTAGATTATCAAATAATGATATTGCATTATCACAGTACTTTGACCAAATATATTTATCAAGTAATTTTGCATCTAAAAATGAACATCATCCCTGACATGTTGAAAATCATCTTTATTGAAAATAGGCATGTTGACATTATCAACCATGTTCTAGTATCCTTCATCTTTATAAGAATCCTCCAAGTATGTTTTCATGTGGTCATCATCCCGTATTTCATCATAGCCACATTATTCTATCAGCCAATGGAGCCAAGTTTCACCACCTTTGAAAACCCTACACAATGATGTCGACAACATATTAATCAAATAAACAAAACCCTTGTCAATTAAAACATAATTATAAAATGAAATAAATAATATATAAAAAATCCCTGTCGACGTCGACATCCAAGTTCTCTTCTTTTTCGACCGTTAAAGACACGTGGAAACATCATGTAATGGCTTGAAGATTAAGAATCATGCATATCTTCTTATAGGTATCATTCCCACTGTCGATACTCTTCATAGTTTAACAACCGATCATATTGCTTAGACCACTATGGGCCCAGGACATGCATGAACATTGCGCATTCCATTAAAGGTTAAATATATGTATCTCTGGCTTTGAGTCATGACAATAACCATAGATCATCATCATCTTAACCACCACTTAATCTCTGAAACTCTAATCTCATTCGATCACCTTTTTTGATGGTTTAAAAGATCACCATTAATAATACCCATGTGCTAAAAGATGGGGCTTAAGTAACCCAATCTTTAATCTGTCTTGTAAACCACCATGTAACCCTAATCATCTTGTTCAACCAACCAAATTCTACCACATTTATCCTTGCTGTTATACTTCCTTAGCCTCGGTGGGTCCAAGACATGCATCAAGATTGCCTAATGCATTGAAGAGTAAAAGTTTTACATCTCATCTTTGAGGTATTACGCCAACCGTCGATGAAGTTTGAACTAAGTGATGCTTTAACTATTGATATGTTTTCTTCTCCACTCAGATTTTAGTGGGACCAAAAGATGTGGTGATCAGGTGTGATGCCTTAATGGATAGATAACACACATCTTCTTTTTGAGGAAATACGTCGATCGTTGGATGGATCTTGACTTATTTGATGTATTAACTTGCTTTATTTTTGGTCAGTCAAGATCAAGGGACATACGTTAGCATTGTGCAATGCATTAGGGATTAAAGATCGTCCATCATCTGTCTTAAGGAAAAGTGCCAGTCATTTATTTTTATTAAAGCTTTTGAATCACCAGTCAGATCTACGTGAAGATATGAACAAAAAGAAGCCCACAAAAACATATGAAATGACTAGTTTTCAAATTCAAATATGAACTCAAATTTAATAATGAAGGTCTAGGAACACAAGAATTAAACCCTGGCATTTGAACAAGATAAATGCCTAAGTTAGTAAGATAAATGCCCGAGTTAAAATAATGCAAGAATAAACTATAGGTTAAAGGCACAATTAAAAGGATAAATAATCATGAGAAGGGTATAAAATATACTTCCCTAAAATATATAGATTTGTAAATTTAACCTGCAAATTTGGGTTCCATCAAAGCTCACAAATACTTTCTCACAAAATTTAACCTTTCTTTTGGAAGAGACTGATGAATAGGTATTACAATACACATGATAAGTGTGTAGACAAATTCCAATATCCTTAATATTCAAATTTGTATAGGTCTGAATACAATCACTTGAGACCATTTTTTGTTCAAACAAAGAAACTTATCCATTTCCTTGAAAGAGATCTATGCTGAAAAAATGTAACTACAAAGAAATTGTAGAGATGAATTGAAAATACCTGATACCTTCAATTCAAATAGTCTAAAATGCATAAAAATGGAGACAAATCCATGATGATAGTAGTTAACCTGTACTAACTAGCCTACCCTTTTTCATAAAGAAAACAATCACAACATGCTATATCTGTAACTTAAAACTGAGCACACCTTATTTACATGGAAAGGAAGAAAAAATTTCATAACTAGAACCTAGATTGGAACTCCCTCTTTAGACCCCAGAAATTGGAACCCTTCTCCAGCCAATAAGAAGAGAATAAATAGAAGAAGAAGACACTTAGAATCTACCTCTGATTGACATGTGTCTCCTCCTTCAAAACATATGTAATACCCACTCATGTTTTGATTTTTAGTTTAGGATGTCATACTCTTTAGGCATTGGTTTCAGCTGTTTGGCTGAATTCTTTTAGGCCACATTTCATGTGAGCTGATATTATTTCATTTGATGATGATAATTGTTTATGATGTCATGATTTTACCTTATGCATAGATAGATTTTATGATGTTATTATGTTGTTTATTATATGTCGATTTCAGATGATGATATACTTACCCCATACTCGCATGTGTATGGTTGTCTCATATGTGAATGTACTTGTTGATGTGTTGTTGTGGTAGAGAACGGAGACATAGTTACTTTCTTTAGTGAGATCCACATGTTCAATCGATCCCTATCATTGATTGCGATATTATATTATGTATGTACATTGTGTTCTTTGATGATAGGATTGCAGGTACAGGGCATCGTCTTTCCTGAATTGGCAGGAGTGAGCGTGCCCATAAATATTTATCTCAATGGTAAAGAGGGGAGGTAACATACAGATCCAAAACCCTAACCTAAGCCTAATCATCCTAATGTAGGATGAGTTTCAGTATGACTACCTTATCCGAATTTGTCTAGGTTGACAGAATTTGAATACCCTCTCTCTTGAGTTTGTATGTGTTTTGCTTGATTATGCTTTCAAGTGTTTTTTGGATTATTGAGTGATTTTCCTATGTTTAATAATTTAATGGATTATAGTTGAATTGATTATTTAATTATATCCTAAGTTTATTTTAAATAATTAATTAAATTGAAATATTTTAATATTTTAATTTAATTAAATATTTAATTGAAAATGATATTGTATGAGTTGATATGATTAATTAAATAATTAAATATTTGGTTGCATGCATTATTGTGACATAAATATTTAATCTATTTAATTAAATATTTTATTATTTACATGTGCATAATTGTGTTGAAAAAGTATTTTTAAATTGAAATATCTCAACTTATAATTAGGAGTCAAAGTTGAGTTGTGGCAATAAAGCATATTTTATTTAATTAATTTGGATTTACTTTCAATTTTCAATTTGAGTTAAGTTAGGGATTTACTTGGGAGTTGCATGTTTTGGGGAATTTGAATCTCTTTAGGGGGAATTGGTCATTCATTCTCTCACAACAGGTTTTTGAGAATTGGAGAGCTCTTGGTGATTTTGGGGTTTTCAAAGAATTGTGGATTGTTGTGGATCTTGGTTGCTTCAAAGTTTCAAGATTTTCTATTGCTTGTGTGTGTGTGTGTTTGGATCTACATTGTTGTCAGATCTGTGGTTGAATTGGGCTTGAAGGTTTTATATTTTCTTCCATCCTCCAAACTACATTCTTCTGTTTCTTGTATTGGATTAAAATTTTGCCTTTAAATGGCTTATGAATGTTTTCTATATTTTTAGGTGTTTCTAGAAACCCTAGATCTATATTTCTATCATTTTCTATAATCTTAGCATCGTAGGGTTATGCTGTCAAAATTTTAGAAAGAAATTCCCTCTAGATCTTGTAGAAAATGAAAAAATTAAACTCTTGATATAGTCTACAGTATAGAAGAAATTAAATTTACAATTAATAGATGTTTCATTGTTTTTGGAGTTTATGAGAAGTTTGGATTCATCATTTTCACGATTATGTATTCCTTAGTATATTATAGTCATGCTGTCAAAATTTTGTATTTATATCTCTCATAAATCTTCTTGAATTCAAAAAATTAGATTTTGTCTATAGTCCTAACTATAGAGGAAAAATAAATAATTAGTCCCCTTGTGTTTGCTTAGTAAAAAAAAAAAATTAAATTGAAAAAATGTGGTCTCTGGAACTATACTGTCTGGTGAAAATAAAATAAATTAAGGAAAAAAAAAACAAACACCAGAAGACAAAAATGGAATAAGGACAAAAGGTTCATCCTTCCAAATTATTTCCATTTTAAGAAATGGAGTATTAATTAAATTAAGTACCTTTCTTTAAAAAAAATTATTAATTGTTGAAAAAGAGAAAAAAATAAATAAATAAATAAAAGCTGGGCGTTATTATACTGTTCGATTTTATTTTTAAAAAAATAAAATAAATTTTTTTTTTTAAACAAGGTTTGGTTAAGGGAGGGGCGGTGGGACCCCATCCCCACCGTACCTCCTTTGCGCGGTTTAAAAGCGCATGGGGAGGAGGACCGTGGTCCCCCCCACAGTCCTACTAAATAGGAATGTTACGCGCGGGTATTAGGGAAGGGGATTGACCGCATGGGTCCCCCCCCTAATTCGTTTTAGTTTAAATACTTTTTCTTTGTTTGGTAAAAGTTTGTTTTTCAAAAAACTTTTAATATATTTAGATCTAGGTTTAATTAATATGTTTTTTTAATATTTAATATGTTATTTGTAAATTTGTTTAATTAATTTAGTTCAAAGTTAATTATTATTTTTAATTTAGTTTAGTTAATTTTAATTTAGTTAATAGTTATATTTATGAATACATTTTATATACATAGGAATTAATTCAATACATTAATTGTTGAAGATGCTTTAACAAAATTGATTATTAATTTAAATTAGTAGTTATTATTAATTTTAGAATTAATATATCGGTTATTAATGCAATTAACTTTGTTAATCAAATTGAGTAAACTACTTGATCTGAAATGTATCAATTTAATTAATGGTCATTTTGATTAGAGTATTTATTTATGGGAAGGAATCTTAAATAGTTTAAATGCGATTGATTTTGAATTATTTCAGATTAAAGTATTCATGAAATGAAGATTATGCTTGAGTGGTCTATGAATGATTACATACATATAGTTCATTTTTCTATCTTTTAAGATGTTTCTATTTCTATGCAATTGTATGGTCCTCTTTTGTTTATATGTATTACTGTTGGGGGCATTAGATGACCTAGGATGTATACAGAGGCTGGGGGGTGTTTATCTTTTTTTTTACTTCATGGTGTGTGTGTTTTATGCTATTACCCTAAACTAACCATGATGACCCTTTCGATTATGTACCTGTGTGTGTACCTATGTGTGACTTTTCCTATTGTATGGAATACTGATTTGGGGTACACTAGGGTTGTAACCTATGCTAGATCTATTAGGATCTCTGAGCCTAGGGTAGGTTACCTAGATGCGTAGTAGGAGGTGGCTTGCAATAATTTCCGTGTCCGTAAGAGACTACTGGGTTGCTTATTGTGGAGTTTCTTAATAAGTGATAACTAAAGACATATTTGGGGATATTAAAATGAATTAATAAGATGTGCCTCACCCATGCTTGAGTGCTAGTATAGGCTAAGATGGTGTTGAGAAGATGTTATTTTACCTGTGAGGTATCTAACATAGTTAGTGGGCCTTGTCAGTATGAGAGGACATTGACTCTGTGTATGGTCACTTAGGTGCCAAAATCCGTTGTGATTATCTGGGCTGAACTTAAGCGTAGACGTACATGATGACACCTTCCTTTACACATGCTAGATTTCTTACGTTTTCAGTTGCCTCTGGATTAGTGATTCTTACCTTTTTGTGATGATTAGTACACCAAATTAGAGAGCTATTAGGATCCCTTTCTTAGTGGTTATGCCTTGTTGGTTTTGGATATTTGATTGGGATCTGTTGTTATCTCCTCAACACGGTGGGGTGGACCTTTGTGGTTCCACACGGATGGGTGGTAGTGATTCTTTATCCATTGAGATTCAACATCCTTGTACCAGGTGCTTGATGGTTTCTTTGCAGATGAGCTCTTTATGTTCCTTCATCAGTTATTATGTAATTTCATTATTGTAATCTTGTATTAAAGTATCGCATGTGATACCTAATCTAGAAATTGTAATAGTAAGTAGTTTAGAGTGATTACTACATACCCTGCGACATGTGCAGTGGATGTGTGTTATGGTGGTTTCATGGTTATCCATGAGGTTTGTAATTATGGTTATGTAAGTTTTATTTGTCACATTTAATCAGATGGAATCTTTTGTTATATTTTTAGTCATGTTTTTCTTTAAGTAATTCAATTTCATGGGACCCTTGAGTCGTGTAATCTATGTGAGTGTAACACATGTGTATAAATGGTAATTTCTTCCGCATGATTGTATGTTTCTTTATGTTAACTTTAAAAAAAAAAAAATATTCTGCACACATAGTGACATGTTCTAGGTTAATCTCTCTTGGGTTCCCTAGCAGGGCGTTACATCTGGTATCAGAGCTCTACTTTCTACACTGGGAACTTTGGGAATTGTACGCCCATTAGGTTGTGTCTAGCTTAAGCATGAAACTAAAACATAGATGTACTACACATTTGTTTTGATGTATTGTTTTATGATTTATTTATTTATTCTTTAGTTTTTTTTTCAAGCTATGTGGTGAGATTTATATTATCTCTATTTGTTTCAGAAATTATGCCTGAGACACGAGTAGCTAGAGGATATGGTAGGGGTAGGTCTGGTTCCCATGGGGGAGGGTGATAGGATAGCTCCTCCACTAGTGTTAGACAGGAGAGTGAGAAGCATCAGGACAGGGGTGAGTAGAGGAGGGAGAATCAAGATGAGTCTGGGAGTTTGAATATTAGGCAAATCCTTTAGGCCATCCTAGATCACCTTCCTGAGAGAGATAGAGTGGAGCGAGAGGCATCTCATCACTCCTAGTAGTAGAGAGAGAGAGAGAGAGAGAGAGAGAGAGGAGCCCTCATAAGAGGACTATATCAGTGGATCTAGCAGTGGTTTCAGCCAACCACATGAGAGACCTGACGAGAGGAAAGGCCATTCCTTTCAGCAGACATGATTATTGTTTAGAGGCAGAGAACTAGTTGATTGCTTTGGATAGAGTATTCATGATGCATCCCTTTAGTAGTAATACTCAAGTAAGATATGCCATGATGCAGTTGACTCATTTTGCAGCTATCTGGTGGAAGATAGAGGAGCAAAAGCCAGGGCTCTGTATGGACACTACCACTTGGGAACTCTTTCTTGAGAAATTCAAAGATAGGTTCATGTTAGATTAGTGGAGGCAGCAGAGAGCTGATGATTTTTATAATCTTAGACAACTGACATTGACTATGGAACAATACGAGCGTCATTTCTATGAGCTCCAGTAGTATTCCAGATATAGTGAGGATACCACAATGTTGGTACAACATTTTGTACGAGGGCTTAATGCTTGCATAGTAGGGGATGTGAAACTCTTTGAGCCTACAGACCTGAGAGCTATAGTGATTAAGGCCACCCTATCAGAGGCTAACTTGGAATTAGGCCATGGAGGTCAGATGGGTGCTGCTACAGGTGGTGCATCTGGTTTTGGGGTTAGAGGTAGTCAGTCTTGAGGGACTGGAAACTTCAAGGAACCCCCTAGTTCCTTTACGGGTAATCAAAACTCACAGTAGAAGGTGACTCATCCTCAGGGTCAGAGTGGTGGTACTCGCCCTAGGGATTCTCGAGGTGGTCCGTGCACCAGGCACAATCAGTATAGTCAGCCTGTGTAGAGCATGCAGTAGAGTATTGGTAGAGATGGTTTCCAGCAGTCTAGTGCACCCTCCAATGGGAGAGGAAATTTTAGAGGCACAGGATGTTTCACCTATGGATAGTTTGGCCACATTGCGGTGAATTGTCCATAGCGTACTTCTCAATTTACTGAGAAGAGACCTGCGACTTCCGAACCTATAATTGGGAACATCGGTAGAACTCACAGAGCATATGAAGCTTTGGATTATCATCCTCTAATGTATCATCCTCCTATGTTTGAGTCTGTGAGTAGAGGACCTGCAACTGGGTTTCAGTTTCTGGTAGTGGGAAAGGATCCTCAGTGTTCTAACCAGAGAGCGGGGAAAGGTCCTATGGGATCTACTTGTTGAATTTTATATGACTCATTAGGATGCTTCATGTTTATGGGAGTTTATCCCTATTTGTTTCAGGCTTCTAGGAGTAAGCCTAATCCTAGGGGGTGGATGTAATACCCACTCATGTTTTGGTTTTTAGTTTAGGATGTCATACTCTTCAGGCATTGGTTTCAATTTTTTGGCCGAATTCTTTTAGGCCACATTTCATGTGAGTTGATATTATTTCATTTGATGATGATACTTGTTTATGATGTCATGATTTTACCTTATACATAGATAGATGTGATGATGTTATTATGTTGTTTATTATATGTCAATTTCAGATGATGATATACTTACCCCATACTCGCATGTGTATGGTTGTCTCATATGTGAATGTACTTGTTGATGTGTTGTTGTGGTAGAGGGCAGAGATGTAGTTATTTTCTTTGGTGAGATCCACATGTTCGACCGATCCCTATCATTGATTTTGATATTATATTATGTATGTACATGTGTGTTATTTGATGACAGGATTGTAGGTACAGGGCATCGTCTTTCCTGAATTGGCAGGAGTGAGTGTGCCCATAAATATTCATCTCAATGGTAAAGAGGGGAGGTAACATATAGATCCAAAACCCTAACCTAAGCCTAATCATCCTAATGTAGGATGAGTTTCAGTATGAGTACCTTATCTGGATTTGTCTAGGTTGACAGAATTCTCTCTTGAGTTTGTGTGTGTTTTGCTTGATTATGCTTTCAGGTGTTTTTCGGATTATTGAGTGATTTCCCTATGTTTAATGATTCAATAGATTATAGTTGAATTGATTATTTAATTATATCCTAAGTTTATTTTAAATAATTAATTAAATTGAAATATTTGAATATTTTAATTTAATCAAATATTTAATTGAAAATGATATTGTATGAGTTGATATGATTAATTAAATAATTAAATATTTAGTTTCATGCATTATTGTGACATAAATATTTAATCTATTTAATTAAATATTTTATTAATTACATGTGCATAATTGTGTTGAAAAAGTATTTTCAAATTGAAATATCTCAACTTGTAATTACGAGTCAAAGTTGAGTTGTGGCAATAAAGTATATTTTATTTAATTAATTTGGATTTACTTTCAATTGTCAAGTTGAGTTAAGTTAGGGATTTACTTGGGAGTTGCATGTTTTGGGGAATTTGAATCTCTTTAGGGGGAATTGGTCATTCATTCTCTCACAACAGTGTTTTGAGAATTGGAGAGCTCTTGGTGATTTTGGGGTTTTTGAAGAATTGTGGATTGTCGTGGATCTTGGTTGCTTCAAAGTTTCAAGATTTTCTATTGCTTGTGTGTGTGTGTGTTCAGATCTACATTGTTGTCAGATCTGTGGTTGAATTGGGCTTAAGGGTTTCAGATTTGCTTCCATCCTCCAAACTACATTCTTCCATTTCTTGCATTGGATTAAAGGTAGGTTACATTTGCCTTGTATGGATTCAATTTTCATAGATCTAAGGTTTTTTGTGTTGTTTTAATGCTTGTCCTTAAATTTGGCCTTTAAATGGATTATGAATGTTTTATATGTTTTTGGGTGTTTCTAGAAACCTTAAATCTATATTTCTATCATTTTCTATAATCTTAGCATCGTATGGTTATGCTGTCAAATTTTTTGGAAGAAATTCCCTCTAGATCTTGTAGAAATTGAAAAAATTAAACTCTTGATATAGTCTACAGTATAGAAGAAATTAAATTTACAATTAATAGATGTTTCATTGTTTTTAGAGTTTATGAGAAGTTTGGATTCATCATTTTCATGATTATGTATTCCTTAGTATATTATAGTCATGCTGTCAAAATTTCATATTTATATCTCTCATAAATCTCCTTGAATTCAAAAAATTAGACTCTGTCTAGTCCTGACTATAGAGGAAAAAAAAAAAATTAGTCCCCTTGTCTTTGCTTAGTAAAAAAAAAAATTTAAATTGAAAAAATGTGGTCTCTGGAATTATATAGTCTGGTGAAAATAAAATAAATTAAGGAAAAAAAACAAACACCAGAAGACAAAAATAGAATAAGGACAAAAGGTTCATCCTTCCAAATTATTTCTGTTTTTGGAAATGGAGTATTAATTAAATTAAGTACCTTTCTTTAAAAAAAGTTATTAATTGTTGAAAAAGAGAAAAAAATAAATAAATAAATAAAAGCTGGACATTATTATGCTATTGGATTTTATTTTAAAAAAAATAAAATAATTTTTTTTTAAAAACAAAGTTTGGTTAAGGGAGGGGCGATAGGACCCCATCCCCACCGACCTCCCCACCGTACCTCCTCTGCGCGGTTTAAAAGCAAATGGGGAGAAGGACTGTGGTCACCCCCGCCCCCCCAAGTCCTATTAAATAGGACTATTATGCGCGGGTATTAGGGAA
>MU227881.1:2372110-2394766 GCA_018584345.1 Thuja plicata | reverse complement strand
CCCCCCCCCCCCCCCCCCAATTCGTTTTAGTTTAAATACTTTTTCTTTGTTTGGTAAAAGTTTGTTTTTCAAAAAACTTTTAATATATTTAGATCTCGGTATAATTAATATGTTTTTTTTATATTTAATATGTTATTTGTAAATTTGTTTAATTAATTTAGTTCAAAGTTAATTATTATTTTTAATTTAGTTTAATTAATTTTTAATTTAGTTTTGTTAATTTTAATTTAGTTAATAGTTATATTTATGAATACATTTTATATACATAGGAATTAATTCAATACATTAATTGTTGAAGATGGTTTAAAAAAAATGATTATTAATTTAAATTAGTAGTTATTATTAATTTTAGAATTAATATATCGATTATTAATGCAATTAACTTTGTTAATCGAATTGAGTAAACTACTTGAGCTGAAATGTATCGATTTAATTAATGGTGATTTTGATTAGAGTATTTATTTACGGGAAGGAATCTTAAATAGTTTAAATGCAATTGATTTTGAATTATTTCAGATTAAAGTATTCATGAAATGAAGATTATGCTTGAGTGGTCTATGAATGATTACATACATATAGTTCATTTTTCAGTCTTTTAAGACGTTTCTATTTCTATGCAATTGTATGGTCCTCCTTTGTTTATATGTATTACTGTTGGGGGCATTAGATGACCTAGGATGTATACAGAGGCTGGGGGGTGTGTATCTTTTCTGTTACTTCATGGTGTGTGTGTTTTATGCTATTACCCTAAACTGACCATGATGACCCTTTTGATTATGTACCTGTGTGTGTACCTATGTGTGACTGTTCCTGTTGTATGGGATACTAATTTGGGGTACACTAGGGTTGTGACCTATGCTAGATCTATTAGGATCTCTGAGCCTAGGGTAGGTTACCTAGATGCATAGTAGGAGGTGGCTTGCAATAAGTTCTGTGTCCGTAAGAGACTATTGGGTTGCTTATTGTGGAGTTTCTTAATAAGTGATAACTAAAGACATATTTGGAGATATTAAAATGAATTAATAAGATGTGCCCTCACCCATGCTTGAGTGCTAGTATAGGCTAAGATGGTGTTGAGAAGATGTTAGTTGCCCTGTGAGGTATCTGACATAGTTAGTGGGCCTTGTCAGTATGAGAGGACATTGACTTCGTGTATGGTCACTTAGGTGCCAAAATCCATTGTGATTATTTGGACTGAACTTAAGGGTAGACAAACATGATGACACCTTCCTTTACACATGCTAGATTTCCTATGTTTTCAGTTGCCTCTGGATTAGTGAGTCTTACCTTTTTGTGATGATTAGTACAATGAATTAGAGAGCTATCAAGATCCCTTGCTTAGTGGTTATGCCTTGTTGGTTTTGGATATCCGATTGGGATCTATTGTTGTCTCCTCAACACGGTGGGTGGACCTTTGTGGTTCCACACGGATGAGTGGTAGTGATTCTTTATTCATTGAGATTTGACATCCTTGTACCAGGTGCTTGATGGTTTCTTTACAGATGAGCTCTTTATGTTCCTTCATCAGTTATTATGTAATTTCATTATTGTAATCTTGTATTAAAGTATCGCATGTGATACCTAATCTAGAAATTGTAATAGTAAGTAGTTTAGAGTGATTACTACATACCCTGCGACATGTGCAGTGGATGTGTGTTATGGTGGTTTCATGGTTATCCATGAGGTTTGTAATTATGGTTATGCAAGTTGTATTTGTCACGTTTAATCAGATGGAATCTTTTGTTATATTGTTAGTCGTGTTTTGCTTTATGTAATTCAATGTCATGGGAACCTTGAGTTGTGTAATCTATGTGAGTGTAAGACGTGTATAAATGGTAATCTCTTCCACATGATTGTATGTTTCTTTATGTTAACTTTAAAAAAAAAAAAATATTCAACACACATAGTGACATGTTCTAGGTTAATCTCTCTTGGGTTCCCTGGATGGGCGTTACAACATATCTTACCACAAATATCTTCTCCCTTTTAAGAGAACATAATCTGATATGATTTTCAAGCATAGTCTTAACAAAACTTGATTCACTCATTGTGTTGCTTTGCATCCTGAAAGTCTAGAAAATCCTCTTATGAAGACATATTTCTCATTTTGAAATAAAAAAATTTCAACAATTGGCAAGTGCATATTTAAAATGATTTGATAAAGGATCTAGTGTTCTTTCTAGTACCTCTTCTTCTTGGTGAAGTTACAAGTGCTAGTTGTTTGTCACCAACAATAATAACTTTCTCATCATCTATGTCCTTAACACTTGTCTTATCAACTCTTAATGGCTTGGATAGATTATCAATCATTTTTATGTCTTCTTGAATTCCTTAGGTATCACAATATTTTTCTTGTTTCCTTACTTTCACTTCTTCATAAGTGTCATACCTCTTAGCTTTGGGATCAACTAGTTTTTCTAATAGTGCTTCTATCTATTGTGATCCATTATCAATATCCATTTCATATCCTATCGGTTGTATCCACTCGGTTCTAGGATCAACAACCTTGATAATATAGGTGTCAGTGTCAACCTCAAAACATATATTATCTTGATATTTTGCAATCATTTGAGGTGGAATCCTATACCTCTTATGCATTTTCCTTGGAAATTTAAAAACTATTCAGACATGATTGCATCAAAATTATCTCCTAAAATCTATATATACTCATTTATCTGATAAAGAATAGGTCTTTCAGCGATCCAAACAACATCTCTAATAGAGGGAAATGAATTCTGACAATAGAAGAAGATACATACCAATAATGAACCAAATTTCAGGGATGCTAGTCTTTGCTTTTCTAATTGTATTCACATTGTCTTCTAATTGCTTAAGTAAGATTTTAAAAACATCCAATTTAAGTCCTGTCTTCACTAGCTTGTATGCCAAATCCACTTCTACATATAGTACACTATCCACTCAGGATTATTGAAACATTAAGTATGATAAGATATTACATGAATACCTTAACTTGGGATCAATCACAATAGATATCCTCATTCCTCTGCCATCCCATTGTGCTTTAGTTATCCTGATGAGCATTCCCTTGTCATTTTTCTTAGTTTCCTTGGGATTATATCTAATGGGGAATCTAGTAATAATGTGCAATATTTCCTTAGTGATCTTGATAGGTTCATTTAGCCACATGAATTGGTCATGTACTCGGCTGAGTACCACTCTTATCCATTCTATCTTAAAAAACCTCGGTAAGTGAATAGCATGTGTCAAACCTTTCTCTTCTAGGTGAATATGATTGTCCTTTCCTTTCCCATTCTTGCACAACTTGTTTAATGATGTATCTATCTCCACTTCACACAAATATTTAGTCTTACAATGAATAAATGTGTGGACATCTTCAATCAATATTACTCTTGGAGGTATCGAAGATAGAGATCTAGTCATATCTATTTTGGTGGCTATTGCTGGGGGTAACTTATATTTTGGATTCACTTGTTCTACTTCCTTCACAACTACAATTTTTTGTATCTTTGGTCCCATGAATGCCTTAAAATACTTTGCTTAAACAAACTAGTGCACGCTTCGATAAAACATGACTTTTCAAAATCAACTTGGAATAAAGTAAAAGTCTCAAATGTTACTCGATACTCTTGCAAAGATTCAAAAATACCTTGAATTCACTTTGGTGGATCGATAAGATGATCGATCTGGATTGTTCTTAGGTGCTCTTGAAAATGTTAGGTTTAGATGATATGCAAAATGACCTATTTATACCTTTTCCCATGATTAGGGTTTCCAATGGCTCTATTAATGTACATTAAATGTTCTTTTTGAGTCTGGTTTTATCTTTATATTGATGATATAGCTACTTTTCCTGACCGAGTTAAACAAAATAACCATATATAACAATGTTCATCCAAAAAATTACATAAATTATCCAAATTTATCTTAATATGCTGATATGGATCTCAACTCTAATTCTAGGAACTGAAATAGGATTTATTTTAAGAATGTAATTCCTACATACCTCTAACTAATTAGGTGGAGCTCAGTGCAACCAAATCAGTAGAGATGGTGCTATCTGTGCTTCTAGATGATGTTCCTTCATCCCTATTCTTTCTCTTCCAAAATGTTCTCATTTGTTCTTGGATTTCATCAATAGTACAAGACACATGAGATCAGTTTTAGAACCATAACCCCACAACTCAGTCATCTGGGTTTCAGAAACCCCATTGGAAGGGGAATCATAGACACTCGTCAAGGTCCTACAAACCCCCTCACCCACAATAGTAGTCTTGGCAGAGATAGTGGCCACCACAGGTACATCAGGGCTATAAGCCCAAGTAGTGGCATTCACAGTGTCCTTGGAAGGATCAGAGATCATAGGTTCCATTCACAACCCCAACTCAGACTCATCAGTCTACCAGGGGTAGTTTCAGAGGGTCTAGCAAGATAGGAGGATCACAATTTTCTAAACCTTAGGGAGTACATATTTAGACACATGGTCCTTGTTATACATGTACTACCATGGGGCACATTGCTAGGGAGTGTCCTTAGGAATGTAGTCAGCACACAAAAGCATATGAGCCTACACTTGAGGACACAGGTAAATCCCATAGAGTATTTTTAGTGGTTGATAACCACCAAGAAGAGCATTAGGCCACCATCATAGAGGCCATAGATATGATCAGAGGTGTTAGCATTACCATCTTATTTGATTAGGAATCTATTGATTCATATATTTCTCCATTGGTTGTGCAGCATTGTGGGCTAGTGGCAACTAGGCAAGATGTTAGATGGGAGGTAGAGTTAGCCTTAGAATCTAGAGTATTTGTTACCTCTTCAATTAAGGATTTTAAGATATGGATTGGTGACATGAACACCATAGTAGACCTATGCATTAGCCCTCTTAGATCTTATGGTATAATACTTGGAATGGATTGGATTTATTCCCATAGATCCAAGTTAGATTATCATTAGAAGAAGATTGAGTGTTTAAATGATGATGAAACTCCTACAGTGATTTCTTGGATTCATAGACCTATATCTATATGTATGTTTTCCGCTATGGATCTTAAGTAGAGCATGTAAAAGGGGTGTGAGTTATTTTTTATCACTATCAGTAATAGGGGTGAAGATAAGGAAAAAAAACCTTCACTTGATGATTATAATATCCTTTAAGAATTTGAAGATGTATTTTCTTTAGATCTACCTAGTATGCCTCCCCATTGAGAAATTAATTTTCACATAGACCTCATTCCAAGAGTTGTGCTAGTATCTAGAGCATCATACAAAATGACCACTAATGAGCTTAATGAGCTCAAAATTTAGTTAGAGGATCTCCTAGAGAAAGGGCACATTCATCCTAGTGTATCCCCTTGTGGTGCACCAGTCATCTTCATTAGGAACAAGGAAATATCTCTTTGTTTGTGCATACATTACTAATAGTTGAATAAATTAACCATTAAGAATCAATATCCACTTCCTAGGATTGATGACTTATTTGATCAGCTTCAAGGTTGTAGAGTATGATACTCCTAAAGAGTTAATTCTTTGTCATTCATTTTTTCAAAGTCATATTGACTAATTAAGTTAGTCGGTGAAAGGAGAAAGGGGTATAAGAGTCAGTCGATAAAGCAAAGAGTAGTCGGTGAAGACACTAGTCGGTAAAGAAATGAGAAAGACAAGCACCGAGCAGTGAGTGATAGTTATTGAGCCAAGAGTTTACCAAGTCATAAAAGTTGGTTAACAAGCAAGGAACAATTATTGTAAACATGGATCAAATTGATATTTAATGCAAATCCATAGTTAATATATAAGATTCCAAAGATGAAGAAGAAGTTAGTTACAAGATCAATGATCGAGAAAATTCAAGGTGATAATCTATGGTAAAGATTAAGCGGAAAAAGTGATGATGTTATTTCTAAGAAAAGTGCAAGTCACAAGCTAATGGCTACATGGTTCACCGAGTATCAAATACATTGAATCTATTCCTAAAAATTTTCAAATGTGTTGGTGCTCAAATAAATATATTGGATTTCCTATGGACTTGCCAATCCAATAGTGGGAAACCCAAGTGATTTGGCCAACTAACAAGGTTTTTAAAAAAATAGGTTTAAAACCCTCTACAATTTTGGCTCTATAGAACTAAGGCTGGTAGGCCTAGTCCTTGAACTTATTCTTCAAGTTCCAAGGATTTTTATAGTAGATAATTGATCCTAAACACTCTCCTCTTCCAAAGTGTGGCAAAGAAATTTGAAAGAACACTTGAATTGAAAGCTATAAGTCACAAATGCTAACTGAAAATATCAATGTATTAAGAATGTTTGTGTGTATATAAATAAGAGAATAGTGGAAATGGAAAGATTATCTCAAAACTATAAACAATGAATTCAATGAGAAAAATCCAACATAAATGCAGATCAGTGCCTAATTTCCTCATGGGCAATAGAGTCAATATCATCCAATCCTTTGTGCAACCTCAGAGACAGTTTTGTTAGAAAACTATCACTTCAAAAGCAATATGGAATGAATATTTAGCCTCAAAATGAATTCATAGATATCTCAATAGGATATTACTTTCTCAAATGATAGACTAATTGACTGAGGCCTTAATCAACAAGATTTTAACCATGCAAGATGAGAAAACCAATTGAGAATAATAAAAATGAACCATATTAGGAAGCATATACATCAAACTATCAATTTGAAGAAGTTAAAATTGGTTTATCCGAGGGATTGATTGTAAATGAAAAGATATCTTTTTTCACAAGTGAAATAAAGAGGTTTACTTATCTTATTAATTGTAGAAAATGGTACAATTCAATCCATGTTGTAGTCATTGATCAAAACTAATCCAATTTAACTATAATAACTGTATGATCCTAAGACTCCCTATGCATTGATCCTGGTATCCTTATTTATATCAAGTTCAAAGGATGCAAACAAGCTTCAGATCAATATGATGGTTCATCTGCTAAACCTAATCCCTAAGATCAACAAGTGAACAACCACAATTACAGTAAAATAATGATTAATCATTCTTAAAAGAACCATTGTCGAATAAGAGATAATAATGATTAAATAGTTTATTTATAATTTTTTATGAATATCTAATATCTCCTTAGCTTCTACATGGCATATCAATGGACGTCTGCATGTCTTTTCTCTTTTAGCTTTCATCCAGGTTACATTATTTCCTGTTAACCACCTTTGAAACCCTGCATGCAGAACAATGTCGACATATCAAATTATAGTAAAACCCTCAGTCAACAAAGAAAAATAAAATAATAATAATAAAACATGTAATGAAAAATGAAATCCAAGGCATCAGTGTCACTTGGGAATTTTGTCATTTTCTCTGTTAGAGACATGTGTCATCCAATCACACACTCGAAGCAGATAATGATCATGCAAATTTTTCATGCGAGTGAACGTCAATCATGGATCAGATGTGAACTGCACCATAGATATTCTTATTTATTGCTCAGTCTTTTAGTTGGGCCAGGACATGTGTTGATTAGACTTAATCTCTTATAAGATAGATCTTGTGCATCTCCACCATAAGCATTTAAGTGAACTGTCTGATCTTTTCTAACCTACATCCTCTTTAATTCTTTTCCTACATTGTACTGGGCCTACCAACTACCATATGTCAGCATGACTTAATCACTTATGCATTAGATTTCAATTAGTTTGTCAATTATCCAATAAGTCAACTGTTTGATCAAACTGAAACTGCTTGATCTTTACTTCCCAATCCAACCCAAGGACAATGACATCATTCTGCCACATGGCGCTTAGACTTAATTTATTAAACATTAGATGTAGCACATATTTTCATTAATTCTTTAAGCTGACTGTTCGATTAAAAATTACTTGTCTTATTTTTACTTTAAACTCTGACTTTGACCTTCAACTACACCTTGACCTTGGATTTACAAATGTCTTTAGTCTCCAAGTCGTGATATCTTTTCCTTGACCTTAGGTTTGATACAAGACTCAGTGAATACCATAAGATCTTCCTTTGTATCAAAGGCTATCTCCAAGTCTCATGAACTTTTCTGATGTCAACAAATCCTTTGGAGACTTAGTGACTAAGCACATAATGCTTGGGCCCACTCACAACCATGTGTCATTTTGTCTTTGATTTGTCAGTGCATACTTGGATTACTGATAGAACTGATGGGGAGCTCCTCTCTTAGAGCCTTTGGTCTCTCTCCAAGACTTTCTCTTGGTATTCCTTACTGTCCCTTTCTCTACCCTAACTAGAGGATTCTTTCCTAATCCCCTAACTCACTAGGATCTCTCCACCAACTTCAAACTCTTCTCTAATCAATCCTCCATAGCCTTCTTGCATCCATGGCTTATCTAACCCCCTACCACTCAAATGGTGTTAAATTCTTAAGGATTGGTTTCCCAACTCCCCTTAGGTCTAACCCAACCTCTATGGATTCAATTTTATGGATTCTACACCCATTTTACAATCAGGTTCCAAAATCAAGTCTTTTAGGCCTTGTAGCCTTTTTAGGCCTATTAGCCCTCCAAAACATAGAAAAGGTGATTTTTCTCCTAAAACCCCTTAACAACCATAGAAACAAATCCCATATTATTTTTGGGTTTCTCGTCCCCTTCAAGATTTTCTAGGTCTCTGACTCCTATCTTGACCATACAATGGACTGCTACCAAACCCCTAAAAATAAGGGTTTCTAGGGCATGATGGTTGGTCTGGCTTCTTGATCTTCTTTCACTAATATAATGAGATCCTTTGAACTCCTCCTTCCATAAAAAGGTCTACACATCATGCCCCAACACTCCACTGTCACTGATTGGCACATACCAATCAACTTGCAACCTCCATTGTTGCTGCACTACTCAGTCACCCTAGCCAGAATAGCTAGTACTCACCTAGGGCCTGATTGTTTTCAAGCTTCCCCTACACACACACACACTCCACAATCCATATTTAAAAATTATATACAAGGCTCTAATGGGTTCCAAGTGGTCATGGAGTTTGAACCATGGGAACACCAAAGAAATCCATTCTTTACATGACTGGACCAAAACTGGCTAGTGAACTCACAGAATGCAAGAAATTAAATAAAAATTAACCAGAAAGAATAAATAATCAATCTAATTCTACAAATATCCTAGGAATTACATTTCAAACACTATCTATTCTTTCGTTTAATACATTCAATCCAATAAAGTGATGGATGATGGCTCTGTAGCTTAATTACACTGTAAATTTCTTCTTCTCAAACACCAGTCCATACAATACCAAATCTAACTATTATATTAGGATTGAAAATACCTTATATACTTCTATCCCACCTTTCTAGACCCTCTAGTCAGGATTTGGGCAGCATAAGAGCCGATTCCTAAAATCTAGGAAATGTTGTCATGACAACTTTGACAACTTTTGTCAAATTGACAATTTCCTCACTTTGAGAGTCCTAATTGGTTCCAAAACTTACCATTGACCTCAAATGACTTAATAACATTAAAAAATAAAAAATATTCCCACTATGGAACTTTGGTGAACCCTTTGACTTTTGAGTTGATTTCTAGGTTCTAGACCCCTAGAATCATCTAAACTCAATCAACACACCAATCTTAATCTTCCTAACTCTAATCATACCTCAAAACACACTGGGGAATTTATAGATTATTCATTATTCATGGATGGTTGGTCAAACCAAACTACAAGCCAAAATGTCTAAATATCTATGTAAAGACCTTAGGGTGCTCCTGCACCATCCTCCCCCTACAACAAGAAAGTTAAGGTACCTACGGTGTCAGGAACTCCTCACTGATTCTATGCTTCTTGAAGTCACTCTTAGATACTCAAGTGGCTTCTGACTCTGGTTGCTGTCTCCACTTCACTAGATGTTCCATATAGACCTGGTGCCTTATCTTCTTCTTTACCTTTGAATCCAATATCTTCTCCACTTGTGTCTTGAATTGTTCCAGAGTCTTGAACTCTCCCACATCCTTGTGCACCTCTGTACTCTAATGCAACTCATCCATATCTAGCCCCTTATACTTGATCAAATCCTTCACATTGAAGATTGGAGAAATTGACATCTCCTTGGGCAACTCCACGTTATAAGAATTAGGCCCATACTTAGCCAATATCCTGCAAGGTCCAATTCTTTTCATCTGAAACATACTAGGCATCCTTTTTTGTATTATTGCCTTATTCGAGAACACCATTACTAGTTCACCCACTTCAAACTTCAAATCTCTTCTTCCCTCATCTCTTTTAGTCTTCAACTTCAGATTGGCCTCCATTAAGGTATTTTTCACTTGTTCATGGACTTCCCTCATGGATTGGGTGAAGTCATCAACATGTCCACTAACTCCCTCATATCGTTTGAGGTTTCTGAGTTCCATCACACCCCTTGGATGTGCCCTATACACAATCTCAAATGGACTCTTCCCTGTAGTCCTATTTGTGCTATCATTATAGGCAAATTCTACCTATGGAATAACTTGCTCCCATCCTTGTCCATATTCTTTTTTCAGAAATCTAAGTAAGTTCCCAAGAACTCTATTGATTACTTCTGTCCACCCATCCATTTGAGGATGATAAGTGGATCCATGAGATAAGTTTGTCCCTAATCACTTCCATAGGGTCTTCCAAAAGTGACCCATGAACTTTACATCCCTATCTGCAACAATACTCATTGGTAGGCCATGAATCCTCACCATTTCCTTGAAAAAAAAGTAGGCAATATGGCTAGCATCATGTGTTGTTTTGCATGGTATGAAGTGGCTCATCTTACTAAGCATGTCTACCACTACAAACACACTATCTAAACCAGTTGGATTCCTAGGTAACCCCACTGTGAAGTCCATACTTATGCACTCCCAAGGTCTACATGGGATGGGTAATGGTTGATAAAGTCTTGCATTTGATGAAGTGCCTTTAGCCTTTTGACATATGCCACACTGCTCCACATATCTTCTCACTTCCTTCTGCATCTTTGGCCACCAATAGAATCTCTCCACTAATTCCAATGTCTTATTCAATCCAAAGTGTCCACTTAGGCTTCCATTATGCTTCTCCTATATGAGGTTCTCCCTCATGGAGCCTTTTGGAAAACAAAGTTTCTTTCCTTTGAATAGAAACCCATTTTGCAATGTATACTCTACAAACTCACTATGAAAGTGATTCTTAAAATTTTGACACACCTTGTAAATCTCTGAGAAATATTAAGCTCCCTCATATAGGTACTTAAAACCTTCAAATCCTATACCTTGCAACTGAATCTCTTGGATGGTAATTATTCTCCTACTAAGGGCATCTACAACTTTGTTTTGCACCCTTTTCTTGTGCTTTATGGTAAAAGTGTAAGACTGTAGGAACTCCATCCACTTGATGTGTCTCAAGCTAAGCTTGTCTTGAGTGTTTATGTAACTCACTACTTGGTTGTCTATGAAAACAACAAACCCTTTGGGAAAAATATAATGCCTCCACTTCTTTGAGGCTTGTATAATAGCATATAGCTCCAAGTCATAGGAATATTACCTAGACTTAGCCTCATTTAGTCTTTCACTAAAAAAGGCCACAGGCCTGCCTTCTTGGCTTAGGACATCTCCTAGTGCAATTTTTCTTGCATCACACTCCATAATGAATGGTTTTTCAAAGAGAGGTAACACCAATATAGGTTGAGTGGCTACTTCCCTTTTCAACCTTTCAAAACCATCATTAGCTGCCTTAGTCCATATGAATTTAGTCTTCAATCCTCCTTTGATAGTCTCTAGGACTAGAGCACAAATCTCACTGAATCTTCTAATGAACTTCCTATAGAATTGGGCTAACCCATAGAAGCTCCTAACTTTAGTCCCTATCTTAGGAGTAGGCCAGTTAAATATGGCCTCCACTTTCTCTTTGTCCATTTTCAAATCACCCTTGGAAACTACAAAACTAAGGTAGACTAACTCTTCTTAGAATTAACTCTTCTCAAGGTTATAGTGAGTTTCTCCTCCTAAGACTTATTCAACACTAACTCAAAGTGTTTCATATGATCCTCTTTAGTTTTATTGAAAATGAGGATGTCATCCAAATAGAAAACTACAAAAATACCTATATAGTCTTTCAAGACTTCATTCATCACCCTCATAAAGGTGCTTGGTGCATTGGTAAGCCCAAAGGGCATAACTAACCATTCATACAACCCCTTTGTAGTCTTAAATGAATACTTCCACTCATCACCCTCTTTCATCCTAATTTGATAATATCCACTTTTTAAATCAGTTTAGAGAAGTACCTAGCACCCCCAAGCAATCTTTCAAGTCTTCTATTCTAGGAATTGGAAATCTATACCTGATAGCTATCCTATTTATTTCCCTCTAATTTGTACACATCCTCCACTTACCTCCCTTCTTAGGAGCCAACACCACTAGGAAAACACAAGGGCTGATGCTTTTCCTAATCAATCCTTGATCCAACAACTCTTTCACTTGCCTGGATATTTCCTTGTTTTTCTCTGGTGTCATCTTGTATACAGCTTTGTTTGGAAAGGATTCTCCTGGTATGAAGTCAATCTGATGACTTATCTCCCTCTTTGGTGGTAGTGAGGCTAGTGTACCTTCACATATTATATCCTTGAACTGATCCAATAGTTCCCTAACCTCTTTTTGCATAGGTGCTTGTTTATAAGTCTCCTCCTCCTTTGGTTTTAGCAAAATTGCATAACCAACTTCTTCATCTTTCATATCCCTTAGAAATTCTTTCACATTCATCAACATAACACTGGATTCTACCTTCTCCACTATGTCTTCCTCTAGTATGGATTGTATCTTGAATGTTACCCCATTTTTCTTGAAGGTGTATTTGTTATCCTTCCCATTATAGACAACTTCTCTTTCATACTACCATGGTCTGCCAAGCAACAAATGGAAATCATCCATCGGAAACACATCACACAGTATCATATCTTGATACTTCCCAATGGAAAACTCTACCCACACTTGTTCATTCACCAATATTTTTTGACCCTTATTCAACCATGTAACTTTATAAGGACATACATGTGGGATTTTGGTGAGCTTCAACTTCTCTACTGCCTCCTCAGATATGACATTGTCATTTGAGCCTGAATCAATGATCACCTTGCACACTTTCCCCAATATCTTGCATTTAACTCTAAAAATATCCCTCCTCTACTTGTGCTCATCTTTGGTGGGTGTCTTGATTAGGATTATTCTCAACATAAGGTGTTCTCCTTTCTCTGAATCTAGAGTCACCTCTAATTTTTTAGAGAAATCTTCTTCTTGGACATAAGCTATCTTCTTCTCCCCTTGTGAGGATGTTGGTTTATCTAGACACCTATATGTAGGGTGTCCAAACTGTCCACAATTGTAGCATTTCATTGAAGAAAAGTGAGATATTCTCCCAAAACCTCCTGATCTTCCTCTGATGCTATTTTAGGAACTTCTTCCTTTGTTATTGTATCCACCCCTATTACTTGACTCTTGTCCTTGCTCTTCGTATTTGGAATCCCCTTGTCCTCTACTATCACTGCCTCTTCCACTTGAACCTCCTCTATGGCCACCTCTATTATCTCTACCCCTTCCTCTATTTTTAGAACTATAATCTTGTTTCTTTTTGAGTTTCTCTTCCACTTTCAAAGCCATTTGAAAACAACTATGAATGGAAGTCAAGGTAAAGAGACTAAGTTCCTTCTGAATGTTCCACCTTAAACCATTAAGGTATCTTGCAATTTTGATACTCTCTGTCTCCTGGATTCTTGATCTAAGAATTTTTTTTTGGAATTCTTCAGTATAGGCTGGCACATCTAGGTCTTTTAGCCTAAGGTTCTGCCTCTTCTTTTTTAGTTGAATTTCATAATCCTCCAGAAGGTAATTCTTCTTCACCTTTACAACCATGGTCTTCCAATTTTCTACGGGTTTCTTTCCCTCCTTCTCTCTTTCTTCCTACAAGAACTTCCACCATGTAAGTGCTTGCCCTCTTAGCCTTGACTTGGCTATCTTCACCTTTTGGGCTTCTATGATCCCATAACATTTGAAGTGATTTTCCATCCCTTCAACCCATTCCATAACTATTTCAGTGTCCATCTTACAAGAGAATATTGGTATTCCTTCTAGAGCCTTCCCACTCAATTCCTTGAGTTATTTGAGGAATGGTTCCTTAGGTAGAAGAGGGTCAGGATCTAGTTCTATCTCCTCTTCTACTGGTTTCTTTCCTTTGTCTATCCCTTCACACATTTCTTCTCTCAACTTGTCGGTAGTCTCTACCACTTCTACAATATTTATCTTCATTTCCTCCATTGCCTCTTCAAGAAGCCTATTCTTTGTTTTTTTCTGTGACAAATCCTTGGCCAACTCTACATTGGTTACCATGATGTTCTCACCTATGCATTCACTCCACTCTGTCATGGACTAATTCACTCCCAAGCCTTTCAATGACTCTGAAACCAATTTGATGGGGAGCTCCTCTCCTGGAGCCTTTTGGCTCTCTCCAAGACCTTCTCCTTTTCTTCCTTAGGGTCTCTTTCTCTACCCTAAATAGAGGATTATTTCCTAGTCCCCTAACTCACTAGGAACTCTCCACCAAATTCAAACTCTTCTCTAATCTCTCCTCCATAGCCTTCTTACATCCATGGCTTCTCTAACCCCTTGCCACTCAAATGGTGTCAACTTATTAAGTATTGGTTTCCCAACTCCCCTTAGGTCTAACCCAACCTCTATGGATTCAATTTTATGGATTCTACACCCATTTTCCAATCAGGTTCCAAAATCAGGTCTTTTAGGCCTTATAGCCTTTTTAGGCCTATTAGCCCTCCAAAACATAGAAAAGGTGATTTTTCTCCTAAAACCCCTTAACAACCCTAGAAAATAATCCCATATTATTTGTGGGTTTTTCTTCCCCTTCAATATTTTCTATGTCTCTTACTCCTATCTTGTCTGTACAATGGACTTCTACCAAATCCCTACAAATAAGGGTGTTTAGGGCATGATAGATGGTCTGGCTTCTTGATCTTCTTCCACTAATCTAATGAGATCCTCTAAACTCCTCCTTCCATAAAAAGGTCTGAACCTCATTCCCCTACACTCCACTATCACTAATTGGCACATACCAATCAACTTGCAACCTCCATTGTTGTTGCACTACTCAGTCACCCTAGCCAGAATAGCTAGTACTCGCCTAGGGCCTGATTGTTTTCAAGCTTCCCCTGCACAAACACACTCCAAAAGCCATATTTACATATATACAAGGCTCTAATGGATTCCAAGTGGTCATGGAGTTTGAACAACAGGAACACTAAAGAAATCCATTCTTTACATGACTATACCAAAACTGGCCAGTGAACTCACAAAATGTAAGAAATTAACTAAAACTTAACCAGAAAGAACAACTAATACATATAATGCCATAGAGATCCTAGGAATTACATTTAAAACACTATTTGTGCTTTCATTTAATCCCTTCAATCTAATAAAGTGATGGATGATGGCTCTGTAGCTTAATTACACTGTAAATCGCTTCTTCTCAAACACCAGTCTATACAATATGAAATCTAACTATTTAATTAGGGTTGAAAATACCTTATATACTTCTATCCCACCTGTCTAGACCCTCTATTCAGGATTTGGGCACCATAAGAGCCGATTCCTAAAATCTAGGAAATGTTGTCATGACAACTTTTAAAAGTTGTCGTGACAACTTTGACAACTTTTGTCAAATTGACAATTTCCTCACTTTGAGAGTCCTAATTGGTTCCAAAACTTACCAATTGACCTCAAATGACTTAATAACATTAAAAAATTAAAAATCTTCCCACTTTGGAACTTTTGTCAACCCTTTGACTTTTGAGTTGACTTCTAGGTTCTAGACCCCAAGAATCAACTAAACTCAATCAACACACCAACCCTAATCTTCCTAACTCTAATCACACCTCAAAACACACTAGAGACTTTATAGATTAGTCCTTATTCATGGATGGTTGGCCAAACCAACCTAAAAGCCAAAATGTCTAAAGATATATCTAAAGACCTTAGGGTGCTCCTGCACCAAGAACTTAACCTTATATTTTAACCTTTGATCTGCTTTGGAGACTTCGAAACTAAGGGGTTGCATGATCTCATAAAATTTATTTTAACTCTGATTACTTCATGAGACCATGCGACCAAAAGGATTTAATTTTACCCAATTCTATCTGGAGTCATGCCCATGGTCATGATTTTACATTTGTCTCGAAGTCGCAGGAAGATTTTATTAACTCATGTTGATCTAGAGACAACGTGACCAAAGGTATCACCCAGTCATTGAACCATAAAGGATATTCAATTTTTATTTGGAGATCATGTGACAACCATAATATTTTCTCTATATCCATGGCCCAGATTTAATCTCTAAATCTTTGACTTAACCCCGATATCATCTAGCGATCATGCGACTGAGGCATTAGGATAACCCTACTAATAACTCTGAGTTTGATCATGATATTACACAACTGAATGATGTCAAAGTCATGAGAAGACCTCATTAACCCATGGTTTTTCAAGAGACTTCATGCCAATTGTTAGATAGAAGGAGGATCAAGATGAGATCGATGGCTCACATGGAATCGCTTAACAATAAGAGCATATTCCTTTTTATCATGAGATTACGTGACCAAGATGGTTTTCAAAGGTGCTAAGAAAAAGAGAATATTCCCTATCAAAAGACTTTAAAATGAATAAGAGGTCATGGGAAAGATAAACAACGGCTAGAAATATGAATTCAAATATATGCAAGCCGAGAGTCATAAAAGGAAAGACTTAACCAGAAGGAATAAAAGATACAAGATAATTAGAAAAACAAGAGCATAAACATATTGATAAATGCAAAGGATACTTCCCTTAACCATTATTAATACAAATTTTATCTATAAATTTGGGTAACACAACAAGAATCCTAGCTATCTATGGAAAAGAAGACCATTAGCAGAAAAAAAAACTACAATACATATTATACAAATAAGGAAAAAATAACTCACCTTTGCAATATTTAAGAGAAAAAAGGTTTAAGATAATGACCATGTATAGGAATTTCATGAGGATAACCTTCTAGATCCCGTAAAAGATAAGAATTCTCACCTCCCTTACCGATGATAATGAAAGGGCCTGCCCATAATGCATCAAATTTTCCATGTTTTCCTTTGTCTTGATCGCTTACATTCCATCTCAAAACTACATCTCCTTCCTGGAATTTCCTTTCTGTAGTCTTCTTGTCAAACAAAACCTTCACTTTCTGTTGTAACTCATGATTTCTCTCTTGATCCTGGTTTCTCATCTCATCCAATTCTGCAAGTTGAAAGAATCTATCTTCCATGAAATCTACTTCTTCCCATTGTCCTTTATTTATAAAATTTTATAGTGTCAATAAATTATTCAATGGTAAATGAGCTTTCTTTCCATAAAAAAGTTCATATGGTGCATATCCAGTAGATTTCTTAATTGTAATTCGGTTTGCCCAAAGTGCCAGGGGTAATTTAGAATCCCATGTTGTCTTGTTGTTACTGAACATTCATTTAATAATCTTTATTATGTTCTTATTGCTAGATTCATCTTGGCCATTTCCTTGAGGATGATAAGGAGATGAATAAGAAATATTTATCCCATATTTCTCATGAAACTCAGTGAATTCTGTAGATTTGAAGCACATAGCATCATCACAAACAATTTTATGAGGAACACAAAATCTTGTCAGTATATTTTTCAGTCAAGAACTTAATCACCACTTTACTGGTAGCTTGTCTAGTAGGTATAGCTCTACCCACTTAGTAAAATAATCCATAGCCACAAATATCCATTTATGCCCACCACTAGAAGTGTCCATGATCTCTCCTATGAAGTCTACTCCCCACATTTGAAATGGTTCTTCAGTAGACATAGGATTCAGAGGTAATGCACCATTGTATCCTAATTTTCTTGAGAATTTTTGACATGCTTCACACTTATGAACATATGCATGAAAATACTTAAACAGACAAGGCCAATAATATCCTGCATTTAATATCTTATGGGTAGTGGTTTTTGCTGAAAAATGTCCTCCACATTATCCATCGTGCAGATCCTTGAGTACTTCCTTTGATTGACACTTATCTAGACAAAAAGGAGTATACCATCAATGTTTTTCCAGTATAAATCACCTTGGATTAAGAAATACTTAGATGCCTGCAATTTTAATGTCCTTTTTTGGTTATCATTTAGATTTTCTGGACATTTCATATGTTTCAAGAAATACACTATGTTAGTATACCAAGGGCATCTTTCAATACTAGTATGATTTTTACTTAACTCCATTTGATTTATCTGTAATGCATCCATATTAGATTCTTCCATTAGCCTTGCTAATCCTTGTCCTCTGATAATTTTAGTGATCTAAATTTCTATATCAAATTCCTAAATTTGATTTACCCATCTACATCTTATCCCAGTAGCCTTTGATTGTCTGAATATATCCTTTATTGCAGCATTAGGAACACAAGCTATTATTTTTTCTCCTACCAAATAAGGCTTGAAAGATTTCACTACTTTCCCAAGTGCATAAGCTTGTTTTTCATTAATATCATAATTAAATTCAGAAGCTTGAAGAGTTTTACCAAAAAATGCTAATGGTTGTTCATATCCTTCACTATTCTTTTGTAACAAGACAACAACAATGGTGTGATATGAGGAAAACGAAAATAATTGAAAAGGTTTACCATAATCAGGAGATTTAAGGACATGGGCTTCCTTGATTGCCTTTTTGATATTTACAAATGCTTCCAAGGTGGTGGTAGCCTAAATTTTGATAATTTAGAAGTCCCAATCCATTATCAAGAAGCATGTTTCTCCATACTAAAAAATATCAAAGGAAGGAAGCTTTATGACACAAATAAATAGAACTAACTAATTGAAGCCTTCAGAAAATGTTGAAATTTAGACTTGCTACAAATATGATTTCAACAAAGGATAAAGATGGTCGAATTTTTAAAATCTAAAAATGACCCAGTTTGGGAAATCAAATTTGCTATCTCCAGTAGAGATATTAGATTTTTGTGAGGTGTTTTGGATTTTTGACCAAAGCCAAATCCGAAAGTTAGGTAGTTATTTTATAGTTAGTTTATTATTTTTTCAAAATAATTTGTAATAAGAGTTGTGTATTTTCACCCTAAAGAGGTGTGAAAGCCACTCAAACACATATATATACATATTGTAAAATGTAAAGAGAAGAGGAGATAATATAATATAATATAATTTCACATATTTGGATAGTTTTTAATCAACAAGTATAAACATGGACTTGGATGTACTATTTTTTCAAAATCAATAAAGATAAGTCCTTTTTCTTTCACATGTGTAATAGTTTCATTATCATTTTACAATTAGTCCCTTGGATAAACCAATAGAACTTCTTCAAAGTGATAGTTCGATGTGCATGCTTCCTGATTTGATTCATAGTCTATATTTTCAATTTGTTTTCTCATTTTGCATGATTAAATTTTTTTGATTGAGGCCTTAGTCAATTGGTCTGTCATCTGAGAAGTATTACCCTTTCGAAATATCTCTAAATTTGTTTTAGGTTGCATGTACATTCCATAACACCTTTGAAGTGATAATTTTTATTGTAAAACTATCTCTGAGGTTGAACATAAGATTGGAATGATCTTGACTCTATTGCCCATGGCAGAATAAGGCACTGGTTTGATCATTATTTGGATTATAGTTATTCAGTTCATTGTTTATAGTTTTGTGATATATTATCTATCTTTTCATTTCAAATTACATACACATTTACCAAACATTCTTTCAATTACTTTAAGTATTTCAGTTTACAATTCATGATATATTTATTTCAAGTTCCTTGCCATACTTTGAGAGACAAAAGTTTGAGTTCCATACACATGTTATCTTCTATAAAAACCCTGTTCAGGTGAAGGTTCACCCACCTTGGTCCTGCAGAGCCAGAAGCATAGGGGAAGAGGATCATAATCGATAATTCCCTATTAGTTGGCCAAAAATAATTGAATTTCCCATCATTAGATTGATAAGTCCAAAGGAAATTCAATTCAGCATTTTTGGGCACCAATAGATTGGCAACTCTACTGGGGATTTTTTTTAAAGAACATTTTATTTTTCTACCTAGAAGCTCTGGTGATATATTTAAGACTCTACTGGGAGAAAAGAACTCAAAATATAATAAGTATTTTCCTTCTGATAAGAAGGTGGCTACTCTATTGAACAAAGCATTTTAGTTAGTGGCTCTACGGAGGGAGAAGACTCAGAAGGAGAAGGTGGATTTTTTTTCAAATTTATCCATCATTTCAAAGAAATCCTTTTATTCCAGATGGTATCAAGCCATTGGATCTTAGGAGATTTCAATGCATCCCAAATAAGTTATCTCCTAAAATTTCACAACTTCTACCAAAGTTCCATGGAGAATGGGATGAATTGATACTACAACACTTGGATGCATTTTATACATTCATAGAAGATTATGAGGTTTCTACAGAGGATCAGGTGATGAGGCTATTTGTCATGACATTAAAAGATAATGCCAGACAAGTATATGAATCACTACCCACACAATCCATATCATCATGGAGATAGTTTGAGCAGTGGTTTCTTGATATGTTTCATGATGCCAGTGGTGAAGAAGAAAACATGTGTTATGAACAAGACATGTGCTATGAACATGAAAAAGAGCCAAGTTATATTTTGGAGGAAGAATCTTACATGTCCCCTTTGGATATATTCTTCAGTTTGGAAAGATATAAAGGTGAACCTGCACTACATTTGTTCATGAGAATGATAAAGATCTATCAGTAAATACCTTTAGATATCAGGCCTCTAAGAAGGGAATTAATGGATAAAATTTGTGAGTTTAGGAATCTACCATGATTCTCAACTACTAGCTTTTCTTGAGAAAATATGTGAAGTATTGAGGGAAGAAAAGAATGATGACATAGAGGAAGAAAATTTGGATAAGATTGAAGTATAATCTGTATGTAGTGAGATTTACATGGAAACAAGTATCAATGACCATGATGATGAGGAAAAAGATCTTCTCAATACAGAATAAATCTCATATTTACTAGACATGGAATATCAAAAACATGTTGAGAAGAGTGGTCAATTTTTTTTCTCAATGCACCATGATAAGCAAGTTGATGGATCAGTACATACTCAGGGGGTAATAGATGAAGAAGATGATAAATTTCAAGAACAAATAATGGAAATGAAATGGAACATCATACAACATATGAACATGAAGAAGTTTCAGATGAAAGCTCTCATGGAGATATGCCCGAGTTCTCTATATCCTTGAATCCATTATTTAAAGAATATTTTATATACAATCAAGTCTATCAACATCTTGACAAAGATAGTGAGCCTAGTGATCATTTTGAAGATGATGAAACTCAAAATATGTATGGAGAAGTGCATTCAAAAAGTGAGACATTCATTATTTCATCCTATGAGCATAAGTTATATCGAACATGTGAAGATGAGATGGAATCAAATAGACATAATGAGGAGAATGTGTTGAAGATTAGTTCTGAAAATTATCTGAGTATCATATTTGATCAAATTCTTGATAAGGAGGAAGTTTTTAAATGTGAGTTATCTCCAAATCCTTTTTGTGAAAATAAATTACATCTTGAGTATAGGGAAGATTGTGTATGTAAAGGCATGCAAGAAGAAGAGCTTAATCTAGTTACTTGTAGGGTTAATCAAATGCATGGGGATCTTCTATTTAGCAAGGACTATAGTGCACTTGTTGACTTTTCTAAAGGTAAACAAAAGTCAAAGTGTGTTAATAAAGAAATGAATGTTTTCCATGAGAGTGGTGGAATTGTATTTGGGAGATCCAAAGTATTACATGATCAAAATTATGTGTTTGATAGAGAAAAGAAGCAGTGTTCATTTTTTTGGGGGGCCTGGGGCCACCGAATTGAGTGTTCCTATGAAATTTCTTCATGAGCCTATTGGTATAAAGATAAATCTTAAAGATGAGAACCAAATCACTTTGCATCAAATTAAGTGTGGATACTTGGTCTACTTCTCCAGAGGTAGCTGGAATCTTGCTATGCTCACAGAGAGCATACATCCCCAAAAAGAGCCACTGGTGGTACCCTAAATTTTGATAATTTAGAAGTCCCAATCCATTATCAAGAAGCATGTTTCTCCATACTAAAAAACATCAAAGGAAGGAAGCTTTATGAAACAAATAAATAGAACTAACTAATCGAAGCCTTCAGAAAATGCTGAAATTTAGACCTGCTACAAATATGATTTTGATAGAGGATAAAGATGGTCAAATTTTAAAAATCTAAAAATGACCTAGTTTGGGAAATCAAATTTCCTATCTCCAGAAGAAATATTAGATTTTCACAAGGTGGTTTGGATTTTTGACTAAAGACAAATCTGAAAGTTAGGTAGTTATTTTTTAGTTAGTTTATTGGTTTTTCAAAATAATTTGTAATAAGAGTTGTGTCTTTTCACCCTAAAGATGTGTGAAAGCCACTCAAACAGATATATATACATAATGTAAAATTTAAAGAGAAGAGGATACAATACAATATAATACAATTTCACATATTTGGATAGTTTTTAATCAACAAGTATAAACATGGACTTGGATGTACTATTTTTTCAAAATCAATAAAGAAAAGTCCTTTTTCTTTCACATGTGTAATA
>MU227881.1:2361024-2372060 GCA_018584345.1 Thuja plicata | reverse complement strand
CCAATAGAACTTCTTCAAAGTGATATTTTGATGTGCATGCTTCCTGATTTGATTCATAGTCTATATTTTCAATTGGTTTTCTCATTTTGCATGGTTAAATTCTATTGATTGAGGCCTTAGTCAATTGTTATGTCATCTGAGAAATATTACCCTTTTAAAATATCTCTCAATTTGTTTTAGGTTGCATGTACATTCCATAACACCTTTGAAGTGATAAGTTTTCTTGTAAAACTATCTCCGAGGTTGAACATAAGATTGGAATGATCTTGACACCATTGCCCATGGTAGAATAAGGCATTGGTCTAATCATTATTTGGATTATAGTTCTTTAGTTCATTGTTTATAGTTTTGTGATATCTTATCTATTTGTTCATTTCAAATTACATACACATTTACTATATATTATTTCAATTACTTAAAGTATTTCAGTTTACAGTTCATGATATATTGATTTCAGTTATATTTATTTCAAGTTCCTTTCCATACTTTGAGAGATGGAAGTTTGAGTTCCATACACAGGTTATCTATTATAAAAATCCTTTTCAGGTGAAAGTTCACCCGCCTTGGTCTTGCAGAGTGAGAAGCGTAGGGGAAGAGGATCATAATCCATCATTCCCATTAGTTGGCCAAAAATAATTGGATTTCCCATCATAGGATTGACAAGTCCAAAAGAAATTCAATTTAGCATTTTTGGGCACCAACACAAGGCTTCATTTGTCTATTTCAAATCTGCACCCTTCTTCAAAATTATTGCAATTGGTTTAATTATTTCTAATAAATTAGTAACAAACCTCCTCACAAAGTTTATCTGTCCAAAAAAGGACTGAATCCTTTTAACATTCTTTGGGATCTTAATTTTATCAATTTCTACAATTCTCTTAGGATCTATTCTTACCCCATCTTTGGATACAATATGTCCTAATAATTTTCCTTCAGTGATAGAAAAATGACATTTCTTTGGATTCAATGATATCCCATATTCAAGAGATCTATGAAAAATTTGTTCCAAATGTTAGCAATGATCTTTTGCTTTTTTTGAATAAGAAGTCAAATCATCTCGATATACCATCATTATCACATCAAAAAAATCTTCAAAGGAAACATCCATTTCCCTCTAGACAGTAGCTCCTGCATTGGTGAGTCCAAAAGGCATTCTAGCATATACATAGGTACCCCATGCTGTAGTAAATGTTGTTTTATATTGTTCTTCTTCTTTAAACTTTACCTGGTTATACCCTGAGAAACCATCCATCATTGACAACAATTCATTCCCTGTAACCTTTTGCAATAATGCTTCCATGTTTGGGAGTGCATAATTATCTTTTAAGGATGATATATTTAGATTCCTGAAATCTACACAAAGTCTAATATCACCATTCTTTTTTCTGACAGGCACCAGATTAGAAACCCATGTTGAGTATCTGATTGGTTTGGCATTAGGATTCAATGGTATCTCATGTTGAAAAATATCCTCTTAGTAAGCCTTAAGGTCATCATAAGACCAGGAAAATACATGCCTATATTTTCTAAGCAATCTAATGATATCAGCTCTAATCTTAGGGGTTAAATTTGTTCCCACAAATACTTCCCTTGGGGTCTCTTCATTTCCCAAATTTATCTTTTCTACATCATCCATTTTGACATCAGTGTTCATCTTGTCTAATCTTGAGTCCTTGTTGTCAAACAATCTTTCCATCTCTACAAGACCTTTTGAGACTTTATTTGTTTTGCTTTGAATAAATTCTTGTCCAAACAATACTTATTTTCCATCCCCTATCTCAACATGAGCATTCAAGTCTATCAATTGATCTTCATACTCCTGTTCAAATGCTAAAAATTTGATTATATCTTTGTCATCTTCAAAAACTTGCCAGTTGTTGATGTTGTCAGGTATAGCAGGCCTGGTTTTAATCTCAACTTGAATAATGTCCTCATAGGGAATATTATTGTGTTTTAATGCCAAGTTAGCCATAAAATTTGCAAGAATATTCTCTGATCTATCTATCCATTTAATAGAGAAAGCATCAAAACATTCAATAGAATCCCAAACCTCATTTCTATATCTTTTAATAAGGGGATGCTTAGTAACAAACTTACTTTTAACTTGAGAAATAATTAATTTAGAATCCCCAAAAACACTTAAATACTTTATTCCATGTTTACTAGCTATTTTTAAACCAATGAGAAGAGCTTCATACTCTACAACATTGTTAGTACATTCAAAATCTAGCAAAAATGAATATTTAAATGTTTTCTTATCAAGAGAAAAGAAAATGACACCTGCCCCATTACCATCCCTACAGCAAGCACCATCAAAATACATTTTCCAAATAACATTATGATTTACCTCAGCATAAAATTTGATAGGTTCATTGTCATGCATAACATCTTTTGAAATACTTACCTAAAATTTGTCCATATCAGAATGGAAAAAATTTGTTACCAAGCTTGGATCCACAACCTCAAGAATGTATGGACTTCTAGTCTCTCTGTCAATTCTTATATCCCTGCCATTCACTAAGATAAAAGTATGAGAAATATCTAATTGAAAACTTCCCCCTATCAATCCAGCAAATTGTCTCAATAAAAGCATCCCATAACAAGCAAGAACTTCAACCACAGTGATATCCATTTTATATGATTTTTCAAGGCATGTAGGAAATTTAAATTCAACATTTTTCATTATGCCTACAACAGGAATGGATCTGTTATCCATAAAATTAACATTTACCAAATTTGGTATCAACATTCATTCCTAACTCTTTCATTACATCATTTGGCATAATATTCACTGCTGCGCTAGAATCTATCATACAATTCTTTACCATTATATTGTTTATCAATAAAGTAAGGTAAAAAGGATCAACTTGATTTCCATTTTTATTCAAAGTAGTTCCTAGATAAATAGCTGGAGGATCCTTTATTTCTTGGTTAAGATCTTCATTATTACCTACATTAGACAATATTTTCAAAGGTTCATTTTTGCATTCAGGTATTTTAACTATTTCAAGCAAAGGAACAAATATTTTAATTTGAGATAATGCATTACACATAAAAGAACATTTATTGGGAAAATAATTACTGACCACCTTTTCCTTTTCTATTTAAGGGTCTACCTATTTATCCTGAGCAATGTCTTTGTGTTTTAACCCTTTTGGATCAACTCTTTGGTCAGGTTTACCTTGTTCTGCATTCACAATCCTATTCCTCAACTTGTGATTGCTTCTTGCTTCTTCCATTTCTTCTATTGTGTATGCCTCTTTCTCCTCTTCTGTGGATTCTTTCCATCTTGGATTACTCTCCTGCTGATTCCCATATTGATATACTCTATTTAGGTCATCCATGAAATAATACTCATCTAAAGAGCTATAATCATCACATCCCCACATAGGATCAGTTGAAAAATTATTTACTGTAGGTTTTTGATCATTATTATTCTCTTTATCCTCTTTCCATTTATGGGAAACAACATAATGTTCATAAGAATGTGGCAGTTTGCAAGCTTCGCACCAAGGATAATTTTCCACAAAATGGTTTTTTTTCCTCAATGGATCAGGGGTGTGTAATTCTTTGTTCACTAGTTTCCCATTATTCCATTTTTTATTATAAGGCATATCTTGCAATTTATATCTGTCACTTTTTTATGGTACCCTATTATTCTAGTTGTACTTAAAATTGTCTCTTCCATTATTCACTTGGAGACCTTTCACCATATTCATAATTTTATCTATTTTATCCTCCTCTTTGTGTTTCTTAAGCTCTTTTGGATTGAATAAATGGGTGTCTTCCCTCTTAGAAATTATACTTGATGCCTTCCTATCATTTTCAATCATTATAGCAATCTTAAGAGCATGTGCTAGAGTAGAAGGTTTATGAGATCTGATTTCATAATTTGTCTTGCTATCAAAGGCACTCATACAGGAATTAATCAAAAAAGCATCGACAGGCTGAACATCTCTTGGAATCCTATTCACGACCTTATTGAATCTTTTATTGAATTCAACCACAGATTCATTTTGATTCTTCTTCATATTTGTCAACTCATGTGAAGAAAAAGAAGTATCATTGTGATCACCAATTTATTCTACAAATTGGTTCACAAATTCATCCCAAGTAGATATGGATCTATCTGGTAAAATTTTGAACCATTCTGATGCATCTTCTATGAGGGATTGAACAAAAAGTTTCATGTATACATCCTCATTGAATTCATCAAATTATTGGATAACATTCTTTAAATTTACACAATGCACTTCAGCCAATTCTGACCCATTCCCTAAATTTTTTTGGAATTGCACTCCTTAATTCATTTTTTATGTCATTAGGATATCCCCTTATGCCATAAAAATCTAACTGTCTGTATCTATCAGAAACCATTAGGGCTTTATACTTGTTCACATTTTGATTCACATCTCCATGCCTTTGATTATGATTATTTACATCATGAAATCTTTGATTGTTATTTCTTGGTCTAGAATTTGAATTCATATTATAGTCTCTTGGGCCATAATTCTAATCCCTATTATTATGATATCCATCACACACCCTTTCATTATTTTCATGTCTATGTTTATCATGCTGATCAAATGAGTTAGGGTTCATTCTATTATTGTGGGTATGATGTTCTCCATTGTTCCATTTTCTCCACTGATCTCTTCTTTCCCAATCATTGTTGTCTTTGTCAAGTCTTCCTCTATTGTCAAGTTTGAACAAGGGGTTGGTATGATCATTATTAAACATATGCCCATTATTCTTCTTATGAGGAGGATTGTAAAATTTATTTATATCATCTTCAGGAACTGCTTCCTTTCTTGGTGATCTGATTTTGTCTCTCTCTCTCTCTATCCTCATTTTCTTTAATACATCCTCTGGTTTCCTTTTAAGAGCCATGACCATTTCTTCATTTTATGGTCCTGTATCAGGCATCTCATGAAACAAAACATCCCATTTATTAATTCTATTTTCTTTTTCAAACATCTCCTGATTTGGACTATGTTAGGAATCATGTCCTCCTCTATTACCTTGGTAGAAAGGATTACAATTTTCATCACTACTCTCATGACTTGAATGAACTAAATTAGGGAATTGATCACAAGCATACTTCTGATCATCCTTATCAGGGTATATCATATGAGGTACATAAGGCATCGTGACACTTGGATTCCTGCTCTTCTTTAGGCTTAAATCTAATTCAAGCTGGTCTGGATGTAAAGATCTCCTACCCCACATGAAAATTTGCTAACCAAAATATAATACCAAAATTATTACCAATTTAAAATCATAGAGTTGCCACCTTCTTTTTAGAAGGAAATACTTGATAGAAATCTTTTGGACTCTATTTCTCCCCAGTGAGTTTAACCTTAATTACCAGAAACTCTGAGAATTGTAAACTTTATCCTGATTAGTCCCTAGCGGATTCACCAATCTGTTGGTGCTCAAATCAATAGATTGGATTTCCTATGGACTTTCCAATCCAATAGTGGGAAACCCAAGTGATTCGGCCAACTAACAAGATTTTAACAAAATTAGGTTTAAAACCCTCTGTAGAACCAAGGCTGGTAGGCCTAGTCCTTGAACTTATTCTTCAAGTTCCAAGGCTTTTTATAGGAGATAAATGATCATGAACACTCTCCTCCTCCAAAGTGTGGCAAAGAAATTTGAAAGAACACTTGAACTGAAAGTTGTAAGTCACAAATGCTAACTAAAAATACCAATGTATCAAGAATGTTTGTGTGTATATTAATAAAAGAATAGTGCAGATGGAAAGATTATCACAAAACCATGAACAATGAATTCAATGACTAAAATCCAACATAAATGTAGATCAGTGCCTAATTTCCTCATGGGCAATAGAGTCAATATCATCCAATCCTTTGTGCAACCTTAGAGACAGTTTTGCTAGAAAACTATCACTTCAAAGGTGTTATGGAATGAATATGCAACCTCAAAATGAATTTAGAGACATCTCAATAGGATATTACTTTCTCAAACGATAGACTAATTGATTGAGGCCTCAATCAAAAAGATTTTAACCATGCAAGATGAGAAAACCCACTGAGAATAATAACAATGAACCAGATTAGGAAGAATATACATCAAACTATCACTTTGAAGAAGTTCAAATTGGTTTATCTGAGGGACTGATTATAAATGAAAATTTATCTATTCCCATAGGTGAAAGAAAAAAGGTCTACTTATCTTATTAATTGTAGAAAATGGTACAATTCAATCCATGTTGCAGTCATTGATCAAAACTAATCCAATCTGACTATAATAACCATATGATCCTAAGACTCCCCATGCATTGATCCTAGTATCCTTATTTATATCAAGTTCAAAGGATGCAAACAAGCTTTAGATCAATACGATGGTTCATCTGCTAAACATGATCCCTAAGATCAACAATTGAACAACCACAATTACAATAAAAGAATGATTAATCATTCTTAAAAGAACTATTGTCGAATAAGAGATAATAATGATTAAATAGTTTATTTATAATTTTATTATGAATCTCTGATATCTCCTTAGCTTCTACATGGCATATAAATGGATGTATGTATGTCTTTTCTCTTTTAGCTTTCATCCAGGTTGCATTATTTCCTGTTAACCACCTTTGAAACCCTACATGCAGAACAATGTCAACGTATCAAATGATAATAAAACCCTCAGTCGACAAAGAAAAAATAATAATAATAAAACATGTAACACAAAATTAAATCCAAGGCATCAGTGCCACTAGAGCATTTTGTCCTTTTCTTTGTCAAAGACACGTGTCCTCCAATTGCACACTTGAAGCAGATAATGATTGTGCAACTTTTTCATGCGAGTGAACGTCGATCATGGATCAGATGTGAAATGCACCGTAGATCTTCTTCTTTATCGCTTAGTTTGTTAGTGGGGCCAGGACACTTGTTGATCAGACTTAATTGCTTATAAGATAGATCATGTGCATCTCCACCATAAGCCTTTAAGTGAACCGTCTAATCTTTTCTAACTTGCATCCTCTTTAATTCTTTTCTTGCATTGTACCGGGCCCACCAACTGCCAGATGTCAGCATGACTTAATCCCTTATGCAATAGATTTTGATTAGTTTGTCATTAAGCCAATAATTCAACCATTTGATCAACCTAAAACTTCTTGATCTTTACTTCCCAATCTGACCTAAGGACAATGACATCATTCTGCTACATGGCACTCAGGCTTAATCGCTTAAATGTTAGATCTAGCACATCTTTTCATTAAGTCTTTAAGCTGACCGTTCTATTAAAAATTACTTTTCTTCTTTTTACTTTAAAATCTGACTTTGAACTTTAACTACACCTTGACCTCAAGTTTACAAATGTCTTTAGTATCTAAGTCGCAATATCTTTTCCTTGACCTCAGGTTTCATACGAGACTCAATGACTACTATAAGATCTTCCTTTGTATCAACAGCTATCTCCAAGTCTTGTGAACTTTTCTGATGTCATCGAATCCTTTGGAGACTTAGCAAATAAGTACATAATTCCTGGGCCAACTCACTGCCATGTGTCATTCTATCTTTGATTTGTCAGTGCATACTTGGATTACTGACAGAACTTAACCTTATGTTTTAACCTTTGATCTACTTTGGAGACTTTGCAACTTAGGAGTCATATGATCTCAGAAAATTTCTTTTAACTCTGATTAATTCATGAGACCATGCAACCAAAAGGATTTATCCGTACCCAAGTCTAACTGGAGTCATGCCCGTGGTCATGATTTTATATTAGTTTTGAAGTCTCAAGAAGATTTGTTAACTCATGTTGATCTGGAGACAACGTGACCAAAGGTATCGCCCAGTCGCTAAAGCATAAAGGATTTTCAATTTTGATCTGGAGATAGCGTGACAACCATAAGATTTTCTCTATATCCACAACCCAAATTTAATCTTTGAATCTTTGACTTAACCCCGATATCATCTGGCAATCATGCGACTAAGGAATAAGGATAACCTTGCTAATAACTCTGAGTTTGATCATGAGATTACGTGACTGAATGATCTCAAATTCGTGAGAAGATCTCATTTAACCCATGGTTTGTCAAGAGACTTCATGCCAATCATTGGATCAAAGGAGGATCAATATAAGATTGATGGATCATGTGGAATTGCTTAACAATAATAGAATATTCCTTTTTATCATGAGATTACGCGACAAGACAATTTTTAAAGGCGCCAAGAAAAATAGAATATTCGTTGTCAGAAGATTTTAAAATGAATAAGAGGTCATGGTAAAGATAAACAATGGCTAGAAATATGAATTCAAATATATGCAAGCTGAGAGTCATAACCGGAAAGACTTAATGAGAAGGAATAAAAGATTCAACATAATTACAAAAACAAGAGCATAAACATATTGATAAATGTAGAGGATACTTCCCTTAACCATTATTAATGCAAATTTGACCTACAAATTTGGGTAACACCATAATAATTAAGAGTAAAAGAAGAAAAAACTAATCAATAATATTAAGAGGCAAAAACATTATTTATATAAAGGATGAATTTGAATGAAAAAAGGTTGAGTTGAGAAAAGAAGAAGTGTGGATGAGAAACACCTAGTACAAAGAAACACTAAGTAAAAAGAAGTTACTGTGAGGCCTCACCCCGAACCCCATCATAGAATTCTATATTTCTACTTATGTTAGACCTAGCACACGATACATTTCATTTTGATGCACTATGGACTTTATGGATTTTATGCTTTATATCATGGGTTGATCATTTTGGATGTTGGATACTAGATACTTTATGATGCACCTAATGGACTATATTATGTTTCTATTTTGGACCTTTTATTTTGAGACATCTGATTTGGAAAAAAACATTATGATTATGTGATGTATTATTGATGATATGAGGTTTATTAGAAAATTGACATTTAATTAAATTATCATGCAAAGTGGATCTTACTTTATGTTATATGCTTAAACAAAATTATTATTGTTGCTTATGACCTTAGATAATAAACTTAATATGAAGATGTTTCCTTAAGGTTTTGAATATTGTTTATTTTATTTATGAAATATATTTTATCTCCTTGGGCTACTGATATTTGGATTTAGTTTGCAGGTATGAGACCATGGTATTAAAATCCGGTGAACCAAACATAGGTATATGTGAACTCAATTTAAGCCAAGGTTGCGTCTAATGAGAAGAAAATACCTCGTTGTATCTTGATTTAATTTGTAAACATAAATGGTTGATTGTTGGAATTTATTCCTTAAATTTTATTTTCATATTTATTTTCTTTGTGGTTATGCCCAAGTGGATATGACATGTGTCTAGTGATTTGTAAATGTTTGTGTGTGTCACTTGACACTTGTGAATGTACTTAAGACCATGACATGTCCATAAGGGGATTGTGTGTCCATCTACCTAGCATAGTACCAAGTAGATCTCCATGTATTTCTCCTTGATTAGAGAGCTAGAGGAGAGGTCACTTCAATGTAATTTTGTGAGTATGCTTTTAGGAGACTTTTGGGGGTTAGAAAAGTGCCTAGGGGTGTGTTAGGGTCATTTTTAGGTAGCCCACTTGTCACACCTATGGGTAAGGGTCATTTTAACCCTAAGATAACCTTTGGTTGATCAAGAGACCCTTCCAAAAGTTGGTTTCCTAAGTTGGACGAAAATCAACTTTTGGGAGGCTCGATCTTGGATATACCACTTTTTCATTTTGATACAAAGATCTTACTCACCTTTTTGAGTTTCCCCTTTTTTGATCCATTTTTGGAAATTTGTAAGAGACTTAGGGAAGAGAGACCAATTGGAGACTTTACTTTTCCCCATGAGTTTCTAGTGGCCTTTTTAGTGGGGAATCTCCATGATGGAGAGTTTGAACACGCACTCTCTAACTTAGAGACTTGGCTAGAATTGGTGAAAATTGGAAAGGACTTAGGCTATAAGGGAGCTCTTCAACAAATTTCATTTTCCTTAAGCTTGGAACTAGGCTGGTGGACATCTTAAATTTTTCTACTTGTTGCATTTTGATTTGTAAAGAAAATGAAGGAATCATGTTAGTATGCTTGAAGAATGTAAAGATTGTCTTTGTGATATGTGTTTGTGTGAATCATGTTCTTGTGCAAGTTTTCTTCCTTTTTTTTTGTTTTGTTAATGGTAGTTTTATTTCAAGGTCCACTCACCCTTGGGAGGGAAGAGTAGCCTTCGGGGTGGAGGAGTTTGACAGCCCTTGGTGTAGATTCTCTCCTCAACGAGGAGAGGAAAACATCATGGAGTATGGGCTCCATGAATCCATCCTTTGTTGTTTCTTTTCTTGGGGGACATAAGGGCATTTTGATAATTATGGGTTGGATATTGACATGGAGTTTATTTTTTTGTAAGCCATGATAGGGCTTGGTTATATTTTTATTTGGGTTTGGCCTTCTCCCTTGCGTATTTGGTCCACTTCACCCCATTTTAGGGTCCTTGTGTGACCCATTGTGATAGCCTTTGGATTGGGAGTAAAATGTGAATTTTCTTTACCTCCTTGTATTGTTGTTTGTTAGTTTTTTTTTTACCCACCTTTTTTTGGTTCCCCAAGCTCGAGGGGTGGCCTCATAAGAGGCCTAGGTTGGGTGGTGAGCATCCCATGGTCTCTTGTGTTTCCTTTGTTTTTTTAAATAGATTTATAAAGCTTTGAACTACATTGAAGTTTTAGTGTTGAACTTGGAAGAAAAAGATTTATTTATTTATGCACATCACTATATGTTCATGTAAAGGCCATGAGGCAATATTAGAAATGTATTTAGAAAAATAAAAATATAAAGAGCCATGTGGCTGAAAATAAGTATTCTTGTGACATATGGAAAGATCCATTGTTATAGACTTTCAGATTTTGTATTAATGCTCTTGTATAAATAAAGATCATCACTTATGTCTAAAACTTAGGAGGTAGAAATATTGTTGCATTCTTTTCAAATAGAAGAAATACTTTATAGTAGATACATTTTCCATCCCAAGTTTGGATGGTGTTTAGTTTAAATTGTTGCAAAGCTGTAAATCATATAAAAGAGA
>MU227881.1:2347605-2360367 GCA_018584345.1 Thuja plicata | reverse complement strand
TTTTTTTTTTTTTTAATTAATTAAAAAAAATATGGGGGAGGAGGCCGCGACCCCCATCATCCCCCGTCCTTCCTTTAAGGAAGGCAGAGGGAGGGGAGAGGGCATGGCCCCCCCTACGGTGCCACAACACCCCAGCCACAACTGTGGCCTTACGACCGCAGGCTGTGGAATGGCATGGTGGCCGCGCGGCACAGCCATCCACCCCCTTTAAAAAAATAAACAAAAAAATATTTCACTTTTTTTATTAGCAAAAAAACTGTCAGCCGCCATTTCCCTTTAAACCCTGCACAACACTATATATATATATATATATATATATATATATATACTTACAAAAATGTAGGTATATACATATACTTAAATGTATATACACTTGAAGATCTTTCTCTTTGACTCCTTGTAAAAACTTGTAGACCTGCACAAAACAACCAAAATAAAGAAAAAAAAAAACCCTTAGGGTTTCTAGATGAGGATGGGAAGAGGAAAGGAAGGTAAGGAAGAGAGTTTTCAGCTCTTTAGACTTGTTTCTTTTGGCCCTAACCCTAATTTTGAAATTAGGGTTAGGGATTCAAAAGGGAGTTGATTTTTTTTTTTGGGAAGTGTCTTTATCGTGATGTTTTAAAATAATCCTTTGGAGGGAATTTTCTTTCAACCCTATTCATCATTTATATTATATTTGGTACCTTCCAAAATATTCAGTCTAAATAATTAGAATTAAAATCCTAGGTGAAATTGGTATTATAAAATGATCGTTAATGGCTAGTGATCCTATTATAAATTTTAATTGAACTAAGATGAAATTGTTAAATTAACTAGCGATTTAGTATGAGGATTACTTTAGACTAATTGGGAGTAAAAGATGAAAGTCTCTGCCTAGTGTTGATTGATAAAATTTAAGTATCCCCATTATTAAACAATAAATTCTTTAAAATTTCATTTATTAATATTACAACACAATTAATGGGTCGTTGATCTAATTATTGTATTATTAAGTTATTATTATTTTAAGGCTAAAATTAAAATGGTTGTCCACTATGCGAATAACAAAATAAACTATATTTTAACCATGGGAGTATCTCGGATAATATTTAACAGGAAGCAAGTTTAATTAAGTTTCAAGTTTATTATCGGGGAAATGAATTAGTAATTTAGGTGTCCCCAAAATTAGGTATGGAGGGATGGTTTTTAAGTAAGTTTTCAATTCAGAGAATTTTAATATTAATAGATAAATGTTAATGAAAGTAACCAACTCGTTAATGTTATTTTTATGTGGCCAATATATGTGGCCAGTATAATGGTCATTTTAAAAATAATATTACGGTTGAACTTTTTAATGCATTTCCCTTAGTGAGTTATGAGCAAAATTAACATAATTAATAAACTTTCTAAGTATTTAATTAATCCTGAAAGAAAATTATAGGGAGTATTTCCTTCACATCATCATACTCTATTAAGAAATGAAATGAAATTTTTATGAAAACATTTTTAGAAATTGTTTTAATGTTAGACTAGATGTTTAGTCTATAGGGGGTAACCTTAGTAAATTAACGAACTATGATAATCTTTCTTTGGTTCATCCCCTCACTCTTTATGCGGTTATGGACAAGTACCTAACTGGCATCTTTGAACAACTTAAACCTTAGCAGATTGGCATTGGGTTGAGGGAGGTTGACATCTAGTCATGATTCCCCTTAACCCTACTTGCATTTCTTAATAATGTTAACCTAATACCCTAACAGAGTATTCTAGGCCTTAGCTTGAGAAAGCTTGGCTAACTTCTTAACTGTGTTCTTTACGACTTTAATTTAACCTTTAAAAAAAAAGTTGTTGCATTTTTGGGCGTAAAATTTTGAGCATGAAACTTGGTATCAGAGTCATGTTTCAACACTAAAACCTTAAACCCACTATGTTTCACAAATTTAAACACTTGTTTCAACCTTATCAAAGAAATCAAACTTAGTAAAAACAATCACAAAAACTCTTAAAACATTCTTTTCATACTACAACATTACTTTCAACTTACACCCTTTTCATATATACATGTGTAGGATGCCTCCGCTAATGCGGAAAGCTCATGTCCATGGATGAGGCCATAAATGTGCCCCTACGGTAAAAGTTCAGATAGAACAGGATGTAGGGGGTACTAGAGAGGAGAAGAGACCTCCTCCTGAACAACCCCCAACCCCAACCCGGATGTACTTAATGCTCTTTATAATATGGTTAGAATTATTTTGGACAGGATACCATAGGGTAATCAATAGGAAGGGCCTAGGGGTGTAGTGTGTGAGTGTAGTAGGAGTCCCCCACCTAGGATTGTGGAGAAGTAGGCTGATCACGAGGGTGAGTTAGTACACATGCCAACTCTAGAGGCAGTGGTCCCATCTTATGAGAGGGTACCCCATGACACTGGGGACCACATTAGGAAACTAATACACCTTTACCTACCACCTTTTTAAGGAGCCACTAGTGGGAGTGAGGCTGAGGATTTTATTTTGAGCCTTGAGAGGTGTTTTGGATTGCGCCCTTATGGGCGCAATACAAGGGCCCACTTTTATATCCACTTGTTGAGAGGATCAGTAGCTATTTGGTGGAGGACAAAGGAGTTTAAGAGTAATCTAGCTATTGACACCATCACTTAGAGAACCTTCTTAGAGAGATTGAGATACCATTACCTATTTGAGCACTATAGACAGTGATAGATAGATGAGTTTCATGATCTTTAGCAAAGAGGACTCACCATCACACAGTATAAGTGTAAGTTCATGGAACTTCTACCCTATGTAGATTATATGAGGGATGAGAAGATCAAGGTCAACCACTTTGTAAGGGGGTTGAATGCATCTATATCTGGTTTAGTGCACAAGGAAGCACTAGGGAACCTTCAAGAGGTCATAGAAAAGGCCTTGATTTCTAAGGAGATTTAGGGTAGGAGACAGGATGCACGAGATCGGTCTCAGAACCAAAATTCCATACCATAGAGTTCAAGGTATCAAAAATCACATTGGAAGGGTAAAATAATAAAAAAAATTATTCAGGGTCTTACAAACCCCCTCCACCTCAGCAGTAGTCACATCAGGGACAAAGAAAGAGGGTTCCTTAGGTGCATCAGGGCTCCAAGCCCAAAAAATAGTAGGCACATGGTCCTAGAAGGGACCAAAGATCCTAGGCATCATCTAGACCCCCAGCTAGGACTCAGCAGTACTCCAGGGGTGGTTTTAGTGGTTCTAGCAGGATAGGGGGTTCACAGTTCTCTAAACCCCAGGGTACCTAGTTTCAAACTCGAGGAACATGTTACTCTTGTAGTGCCATGGGGCACTTGGCTAGGGACTTCCCTCAGGGGGTGGTTAGCGCACTATAGCATTAGAGCCCACTGTTGGAGATATGGGTAGATCCCATAGATTTTTTATAGTGGTTGACAACCGCCAGGTAGAACATCAGGCTACTGTGATTAAGGCTTCAGGTATGATTGGAGGTAACAGAGTTACTATTTTATTTGATTCAGGTGCTATAGATTCTTTTGTTTCTCCATTGGTCATGGAGCATTACGGGCTAGTGGCAGCTAGACAAGATGTTAGTTGGGAGGTAGAGTTAGCCTCAGGTTCTAGAGTACCCATCACCTCCTTAGTTAAGGATTTCCTGATTTAGATTGGTACCATGACTAGCATAGTAGATCTACATATCACACCTCTTGGATCCTATGGGGTAGTACATGGCATGGATTGGCTTTATGCCCACAGGGCCAAGCTAGATTGTCAAAAAAAGAAGGTAGAATGTTTAGATGATGATGACAATGCTACAGTTATTCTAGGGGTTCAGAGGGCAGTATCCCTTTGTATGATCTCCACTATACAGCTTAAGCGGTGCATGTGAAAGGGGTGCCAGTTATTTACCATCACTATTAGTGATAGGGAAGAAGAAGAGGATAAGGAAACCTCCATTGATGATCATCCTATGTTACAGGAGTTCACAGATGTGTTTCATTCAGAATTACCCGGTATGCCTCCCCATAGAGTAGTTGATTTCCATATAGACCTTATTCTAGGAGCTGCTCCCGTATCCAAAGCACCATATAGGATGTATCCTAATGATCTTAATGAGCTCAAGATTTAGCTAGAGGAGCTCCTTGAGAAGGGACACATATGACCTAGTGTCTCTCCTTGGGGTGCACCTGTTATCTTTGTTAAAAATAAGGATGGTTCTCTTAGGTTGTGTATGGATTACCAACAGTTAAAAAAGTTAACCATTAAGATCGGTATCCACTACCTAGGATTGATGACTTGTTTGATCAGTTATAGGGTTCCCGTGTGTTCTCCAAGATAGAGCTTAAATTAGGGTACCATGAGTTGAGAATTATGGAAAGTGATATCCACAAGATAACCTTTGAGACTAGATATAGACAATATGAGTTCACAGTAATGCATACACTACTACTGCAAGCTCAAGGTCATGGGTAGGGTAATTGAGCTTGTGGTTCTTAAGTTTCCTATACTTATATGATATAGCCCACCCATCCTACATAAGTACTACCCCCAAACCATCTAAGGATGCATTAGTGCAAACCACAAAATCTGTTGATGGTTCTGGCACTGCTAAAATAGGTGCACTGGTAAGTGATTTCTTGTGTTCCTAAAAGGCCCTCTCGCACTTCTCTGTCCATTCAAATTTCTTTCCCTTTCTCTGAAGGGATGTGATAGGATGAGTCACTCTAGAGAAACCCTCAACAAATCATTTGTAATAACTTGCGAGACCCATGAAACTCCTAGCCTTGGTCACACTAGTAGGTGCTAGCCAATTCATAATGGCATCAATCTTTGATGGGTCTATTGAGATCCCATCACCTGATATCACATGGCCTAAATATCTGACCTTTGATCTAAAGAAGGCACATTTTGTCAAGCTGCCATACAAATGATTATCCCTCCAACACTGTAACACCTGCCTCAAGTGCTCCTCATGTTCCTTCTCATTATGAGAATATATCAATATGTCATCAAGGAACACAACCACAAACCTATCAAGGAAAGTGCAGAATACCTCATTCATGAGGCTCATGAATATAGTAGGGGAATTTTCAAGACTAAAAGGTACAAGTAAGGTGGTGGCACTTCCTCTAAGGACATCGATTTGAGCTTCATTCAGACTATCAGAGTTTACAATATATATTCACTCAACCAAACCTTAATTCCAGGAAGAGGAGGTGGATGGAGTTCTTATGTGAGTATGACTTTGATGTCCATTATATCTAGGGGAAGGAAAATGTAGTCGCAAATGCTTTGAGTAGGAGGAAACATGATTTATCATCCATGATCACTGACACAGATTTGAGAGGTTGTATACTGCATCAATTATAGGAGGATGAATTGTATGTGGAAGTTCGTCAGTTGGTTCAATCTCGGAGGCCCCTTGAGTGGAAGTTCTTAGAGTATTCCTTGGAGTCTAATGGGCTATTACATCATAGAGGATGCATCTATGTACCTTCTATAGGATATTTTCATAATACTATTATGCTAGAGGCTCATATGGCCCCTTATGCAGTGCATCCTAGAGTTAAGAAGATGCATGTTGATTTGAGACAACTCTATCATTGGCCGGGAATGAGACAACACATTAAAGAATTAGTAGCCCAGTGTCTTGAGTGTCAGAGGGTTAAGGCAGAGCATGGTCATCTTTGAGGGCTCCTTTAGTCTCATGGGATACCAGAGTGGAAGTGGGAAGTTATATCTATGGACTTTATTGTTGGGCTCCCTATGTCATCTCATCGCCATAATGCCATCATGGTGGTAGTTGACAAGTTGACCAAGGTTTCCCACTTCTCACCCATCCATACCACTTTTATAGCACTAGTAGTGGCACATGTATTCTTGAGAGACATTGTCAAAATCCATGGTATACCTCATAAGATCATTTATGATAGGGATTCTCTCTTTATGTCATCTTTTAGAGAGAATTATAGACAGCTTTGGGCACCAGGCTCAATTTTAGCACAACTTATCACCCAAAGATTGGTGGTCAGACAGAGAGAGTAAATTAGGTGCTTGAGAATATGTTTGTATGTATGTTATGGACCATCAGGTTAAGTTGGAGGAGTATCTTCATTTATTAGAGGTTGCCTATAATAACGGGCATCATTCCTCCTTGGGTATGCCACCCTATTAGGCCTTGTATGGTAGACCTTGCCGGACATCTTTGAGTTGGGATAGGATTGAGGACAGGACTACCATTAGACCACAGTTAGTTATAGAGATGGAGAAATAGGTAGCCTTGATTAGGCAGCGTCTTCAAGAGGCGCAAGATCAATAGAAGTATGTCGATGCGAAGAGGGAAGATCGGGTCTACATGGTTGGAGACAAGGTTTTCCTGAGAGTACGGCTGCATAAGAGTCTAATCCACTTTGGAAAGGGCTCTAAGCTTGCACCTAATTTTGTGGGAACATTTGAGATATTGGTGAGGATAGGACCAGTTTCTTACCATCTAGCCTTGCCACCTAGCTTGTCATGCATCCATGATGTGTTTCATGTTTCAGTTTTGAGGAAATATATTTATGATGAGTCTCACATAATAGATTGGGATGCCTTATAGGTAGAGTCAGATGGGAAGCTAGCATTGGAGCTTATTCACATTTTGGCACACCGGACACTAGGCCTTTGAGGCCAAGAGCTGGACTAGGTTAGAGTTCAGTGGGATTGCTATGATGAGGTTACAACTTCATGGGAGGACATAGTGCAGATGAGAGCACAATATCCCCATCTTTTTGATGAACTCCAGGAGGAAGTTAAAGCCTAGCGGGGAGGATGTGAGGCCTCACCCCGAACCCCATTGTAGCTTTTCATATTTCTGCTTATGTTAGACCTAGAACATGATACATTTCACTTTGATGCACTATGGACTTTATGGATATGCTTTATATCATGGGTTGATCATTTTGGATGTTAGATACTAGATACTTTATGATGCACCTGATGGACTATATTATGTTTCTATTTTGGACCTTTTATTTTGAGACATCTGGTTTGGAAAAAATATTATGATTATGTGATGGATTGTTGATGATACGAGGTTTATTATAAAATTGACATTTAATTGAATTATCATGCAAAGTGGATCTTAATTTATGTTATATGCTTAAACAAAATTATTATTGCTACTTATGACCTTATATAGTAAACTTAATATGAAGATGTTTCCTTAAGGTTTTGAATATTATTTATTTTCTTTATGAAGTATATTTTATCTCCTTGGGCTACTGATATTTGGATTTAGTGTGCAACTATGAGACCATGGTATTAAAATCTAAAGAACCAAACATAGGTATATGTGAACTCAGTTTAAGCCAAGGTTACACCTAATGAGAAGACAAGACCTCATTGTATCATGATTTAATTTGTAAATGTAAATGGTTGATTGTTGGAATTTATTCCTTAAATGTTATTTTCATATTTATTTTCTTTCTAGTTATGCCCAAGTGGATATGACATGTGTCTAGTGATGTGTAAATATTTGTGTGAGTCACTTGACACTTGTGAATGTACTTAAGACCATGACATGTCCATAAGGGGATTGGGTGTCCATTTACCTAGGATAGTACCAAGTAGATCCCCATGTATTTTTCCTTGATTAGAGAGATGGAGGTGAGGTCAATTCAATGTAATTTCATGACTATGCTTTTAAGGAACTTTTTGGGGGGTTAAAAAAGTGCCTAGGGATGTGTTAGGGTCATTTGTAGGTATCCCACTTGTTATACCTATGGGTAAGGGTCCTTTTAACCATAGGATAACCTTTGGTTGACCAAGAGACCCTTCCAAATGTTGGTTTCTCAAGTTGGACGAAAATCAACTTTTGGGAGGCTTGATCTTGGATAGACCACTTTTTCATTTTGATGCAAAGACCTTACTCACCTTTTTGAGTTTCCCCTTTTTGGATCCATTTTTGAAAAGTTGTAAGAGACTTAGAGAAGAGATACCAATTTTAGACTTTCCTTTTCCCCATGAGTTTCTAGTGGCCTTTTTAGTGGGGACTCTCCATGATGGAGAGTTTGAACACCCACTCTCTAACTTAGAGACTTGGGTAGAATTGGTGAAACTTGGAAAGGACTTAGGCTATAAGGGAGCTCTTCAACAAATTTCATTTGGCATAAGCTTAGAACTAGGTTGGTGGACATATTACATTTTGCTACTTGTTTCATTTTGAGTTGTAATGAAAATGAAGGAATCATGTTAGTATGCTTGAAGAATGTAAAGATTGTCTTTTTGATATGTGTTTGTGTAAATCATGTTCTTGTGCAAGCTTTCTTCCTTTGTTGTTGTTCTGTTAACGAGAGTTTTGTTTCAAGGTCCACTCACCCTTGGGAGGGAAGATTAGCCTAGGGGTTGGATGAGTTTGATAGCTCTTGGTGTAGAGTCTCTCCTCAAGGAGGAGAGGAAAAAATCATGGAGTATGGGCTCCATGAAGCCATCCTTTGTTGTTGCTTTTTCTTGGGGACATAAGGGCATTTTGATGATTATGGGTTGGATATTGAGATGGAGTTTACTTTTTTGTAAGCCATGAGAGGGCTTGGTTATATTTTTTTTGGGTTTGGCCTTCTTCCTTGGGTATTTGGTCCACTTCACCCCATTTTAGGGTCTTTGTGTGACCCATTGTGATAGCCTTTGGATTGGGAGTAAAATCTGAGTTTTCTTTGCCTCCTTGTATTCTTTTTTGTTAGTTTGTTGGTTACCCACCTTTGTTTGGTTCCCCAAGCTTGGGGTGGCCTCATAAGATGCCTAGGTTGGGTGGTGAGCATCCCATGGTCTCTTGTGTTTTCTGTGTTTTGTTTTGTAGATTTGTAAATCTTGGAGCTACATTGAAGTTTTAGTGTTGAACTTGGAAGAAAAAGATTTATTTATTTATGCACATCACTATATTTTTATGTAAAGTCCATGAGGCAATATTATAAATGTATTTAGAGAAAGAAAAATGTAAAGAGCCATGTGGCTAAAAATAAGTATTCTTGTGACATATGGAAAGATCCATTGTTATAAACTTTCAGATTTTGTATTAATGCTCTTGTATAAATAAATATCATCACTTATGTATAAAAGTTAGGAGGTAGAAATCTTGTTGCATTCTTTTCAAATAGAATAAATACTTTAAATTAGATACATTTTCCATCCCAAGTTTGGATGGTGTTTAGTTTAAATTGCTACAAAGCTATAAATCATATAGAAGAGATGACTAGTTTGAGGATGTAATCTAGTTTACTAGAAGTTACAAGAAACTTAACAACAAAATATATATACATACATGCATTTACCCATAGGGGTATTACTATTTCCTGAACTATCTTCTCTCTTCTAAATTCTAAAATCTGTTATTTATTTCCTTGTTTATTTTATTGCAGCATTAGGTTTTTAGCATTATACAAATTTATAATTGCAAAAGAAGAAGAAGATGTATATGTAAAATTTATGTCTTTTAAATGTCTTAATAAAAAAAAAGGTTCTGTTGGTAGATGAACAATAGGTGTTGTTTTATATTTTATTACTTCTTAATGCTCATGCTTGCACCAAGAAAATATTCATGTAAATGCATATATACTAGAAATACACACACACATGTGTGTGTGTGTGTGTGTTTGTGTGTGTGTGTGTGTGTTTGTGTGTGATGCATAAAAGATAAAAATATCAAAATAAAAATCAATTTTTTTCTTTACTTACATTTTGATTTTTTTTAATTGTTGTTGTGTATATATGGGGGAGGTCGCGACCCCCATCCTCCCCCGTCCTTCCTTTAAGGAAGGCAGTAGGAGGGGAGAGGGCCTGACCCCCCTGCAGTGTCACGACACCCCAACCACAGCCGTGGCCTTACAGCCACGGGCTATGGCATGGTGGCTGCACAGTACAACCACCCGCCCCCTTAAAAAATAAACAAAAAAATATATTTCGCCTTTTTTATTAGCAAAAAAATAGTCATCCAACATTTTCCTTTAAACCCTACACAGCACAATATATATATATATATATATATACACTTAAAAAAATGTAGGTATATACATATACTTAAATGTATATATACATGAAGATCTTTCTCTTTGACTCCTTGTACAAACTTACAGACCTGCACAAAATAACCAAAATAAAGAAAAACAAACCCTTAGGGTTTCTAGATGAGGATGGGAAGAGGAAAGGAAGGTAAGGAAGAGAGTTTTCAGCTCTTTAGTCTTCTTTCTTTTGGCCCTAACCCTACTTTTGAAATTAGGGTTAGGGATTCAAAAGGGAGTGACTTTTTTTTTCTTTGGAAGTGTCTTTATGGGGATGTTTTAAAATAATCCTTTGGAGGGAATTTTCTTGCAACCCTATTCATCATTTATATTATATTTGGGACCTTTCCTAATATTCAATCTAAATAGTTAGAATTAAAATCCTAGGTGAGATTGGTATTATAAAATGATCGTTAATGCCTAGTGATCCTATTATAAATTTTAATTGAACTAAGATGACATTTTTAAATTAACTAGCGATTTAGTATGAGGATTACTTTAGACTAATTGGGAGTAAAAGATGAAAGTCTCCGCCTAGTGTTGATTGATAAAATTTAAGTATCCATGTTATTAAACAATAGATTCTTTAAAATTTAATTTATTAATATTACAACGCAATTAATGGGTCATTGATCTAATTATTGTATTACTAAGTTATTATTATTTTAAGGCTAAAATTAAAATGGTTGTCCACTATGTGATTAACAAAATAAACTATATTTTAACCACGGGAGTATCTCATATAGTATTTAATGGGAAGCAATTTTAATTAAGCTTAAAGTTTATTATTGGGGAAATAAATTATTAATTTAGGTATCCCCAAAATTAGGTATGGAGGGATGATTTTTAAGTAAGTTTTCAATTCAAAGAATTTTAATATTAATAGATAAATGTTAATGAAAGTACTCAACTCATTAATGTTATTTTTATGAGGCCAATATATGTGGCCATTATAATGGTCATTTTAAAAATAATATTATGGTTCAACTTTTTAATGCATTTCCCTTAGTGAGTTATAGGAAGAATTAACGTAATTAATAAACTTGCTAAGTATTTAATTAATCCTGAAAGCAAATTATAGGGAGTATTTCCTTCACATAATCAAACCCTATTAAGAAATGAAATTAAATTTTTATGACAACCTTTTTAGAAATTTTTTTAATGTTAGACTAGATTTTTAGTCTATAGGGGGTAACCTTAGTAAATTAACAAACTTTGATAATCTTTCTTTGGTTCACCCCCTCACTCTTGATGTGGTTATGGACAAGTACCTAACTGGCATCTTTAAATAACTTAAACCTTAGTAGATTGGCATTAGGTTGAGGGAGGTTGACATGCAGTCATGATTCCCCTTAACCCTACTTGTGATCCTTAATAATGTTAACCTAATACCCTAATAGATTATTCTAGGCCTTAGCTTGAGCAAGCTTGGCTAACTTCTTAATTGTGTTCTTTGCGACTTTAATTTAACCTTTAAAAAAAAAGTTGTTGCATTTTTGGGCGTAAAATTTTGGGCATGACAGTTACATCAGAACAATGAAGATGAACTAGTTTGATGTTACTAAGTGCAATATGAGGTAAAGAAAACATTAAGCATAGAGAGTCTAAACAACATGTGTTGATTCATTTTTATAGACATATTTGTATTGATTTTTATTGTATTGAGAATTGTGTAAACCCAATTATTGGGTAGACACTAATAGGTATCATTTTGCAAATCCTTTAATAGGGTACATCTCTTAGATTAGAGGTTGTAAAATCCTTTAGCAAGGTAGACTATATAAGTCTTTGTACTCCTAATAGATTAAGCTATCAGAAGTAGCTAAAAATTGTAGCTCTAACCGAGCAACATTTTTACTATAGTAGTGAAGGATTGTGGGTGTCATCCCCAATGCATTTTTCCCTCTAAAAAAGGATTTCTACGTAACCAAAAATCATGGTGTTATGAGCTATGTTTTCATGTTTTGGTTTATATATTTTATAATGTTTATCTGCAATATATTCAGTTTGATAAATGTTCAGAATATATGTTAAATTTTTTTAGATTACTGATTCTCCCCTCCCCTCTCAGTACTTAACTTTCCATACTAAATCCAAAAATTGGTACCAGATCTTGGACTCTTGAGAGAAGGGTTTAACCACCTGAGAGTAAAAGGTCATAGTGTACACCTCTCTCTCTGGCCTCCCATAGCTTTCCAAGGGCGGGGGTTAGTAGCAAAGGTTCACAAGTGAATGCAAATCAAATATACAATAACTACTAAACGGATAACAGAAACATGAGCAATAAAATGTGCAAACAAGAGAAAGGAAGACAAGTAAACGCAAACCCCGTGATGCTTGAAGCTTCTATTGTTTCTCTCTACTCCTTCTGAAATGTTATTCTTGATGCTCAGTATTGGCGGGGTAGCGTCTATGACTTGAGAAGCGTCGAGAATTTGACAATTGAAATGTGTGTGTGTGATCACAAGATGGCTTGAATGCTAGAACCAAACTGACAGAGTAATGGCGCATGAGAGCTTGAAATCCTGGATCCTTCAAATGGTTATGAAGGGTTTATTATATAGGAATCGATGGTGAAATGAACGGTTGAGATCAATCCTAGAGATGGGGAGATGAATGATTGAGATCAAAAGGAACATGAGAGATCCTCAGTAAACTCCACCTCTTTATTTGGTTAAGAGGAGATAGAGTTTGGTTAACTGAGGAGCTAATTATGAGTTACCTTTTTGAACTAAAGAGGTGGGTGA
>MU227881.1:2299413-2312266 GCA_018584345.1 Thuja plicata | reverse complement strand
ACTCCTAGATGACCTTAGTTAACCCTTGACTTACCTTGGTTTCCCTTTACTAGCCATGTCCATAATAAATTACAACACTTGCCAAATTTGGCACATTAAAATAAAACATTAGACATGACTTAATAACGTGAACATTTACTAATTTAATAACATACATGCAAACCACGTTCATGAAATAAACACATAACAACGAGGTCCATGTCTCTTTATATAGATAAGACCTTGGTAAGCACAGGTATATACATAAGTTCCAATACTAGGTCCCCGATTTAGATCCATGGTCAACTCTTCCTGCACACTCAATGCACACATCAGTAGATCCAAAACAACACGATATGAAACATAACATAACGTCAATAATATAAGTAAGCATATAAGTCATTTTGCATTTAGAACTGAAATATCCTAGCATTGGTTTCCTAAACCATTTCATCATTTTACATTCATGCATTTAGATCCATATAAGGCATCAACATAAGCTGAAACTAAATCTGAACATAAACATCTCAAAAGTACCCTGATTACAAAAATCAGGTGCTGAATATATAACACAGGATTCCACCGATCCTCAAAAGTACCAAAAAGTATCGCTGATAGTCAAAGTATGTCAAAGCATAAACTGCTGAAAGCATGAAACAAAATAGTAAACTATAACAGTCTAGTGTGGGTCTCACATTATTGTTATTTATAAGGCTATCAAATCCATGTAAAGGTCAATAATTGTCGGTTATGGATTAGTTTTAAGGAAAGGGTGTGATGTTTTCACACACCCTTTTGATTTTATATTTATATTCAGTCATAAATCTACAAAAGAGACATAAAAACATTGAATGATACAATGACAAAAAATGATTGATATATATTGGAAACTTGGATAATGACGTAATGAATGATAGTGGAATCAACCTCTGAATATGAGGATTCAATATACCACTTCTGGTCAAGCAGAGATAAATTTGTATTTCTTTTATTATGTAAATCATTTTTCATTATTTTCTTTACAATCAAGTCCTTTAGATAAATCAATACGATATTCTTTAAAGTGATAGTTTTGAGTTGCATATATTTTAGTTTAAGTTTTATATTCCATATATTCAATTGTTTCTTCTTCATTTTCGCATGGTTAAAAACCTATTGATTAAAACCTTAAATCAATTGGTCTGTCATCTAAAGAATAATATCTAATTGAAATATTTTAAAACTTATCGTTATATGTGCATTTCATTTCACCTTTAAAGTGACAATTTTTGTTTCAAAGCTATCTCTGAAGTTGGAGGTAGGATTGAAGATATATCGAATATGTTGCCCATTATTGAATTAAAGCACTGGTCTCTCTCATTAATTGAATTTGGTATAAGGTTTCATTGTTTCAAGTTTTGAATTACTCTTTTATTTCATCTCATCAAGTTCATATCTCAATCATATCAAGCAATATTAAATACATTATATTTCAATAACACATATATTTTCAGTTTTGTGATCTTATTAACACCTTGAGAAGTAGGAGTTGAATTTATCAGTTATCCACTATAGGAAACCTTTAGAAGACTTTGAAGATAATTTTTAAAGTGTAGGCCCACCAGCCTTGGTTCTGTGGAATTAGAATTGTAGGAGGTTGTTGAAACCTTGTTTGTTGGCAAATTGATTGTATCTATCTTTATTGGATAAGAAAAATCTGTAAGAAGTCCAATCTATCGAATTAAGCACCAAAAACTGCAATACTTTAAATAGATATGGTCATAAATATAAAGATTAGAAGTCACAAAGAAAGAATGATAAATGGGTACCTAATTGACATAATAGACCAAGCAACCAACAAGGCACATCAATACCATGGGATTACAACACAAGAGTTTTGTGTGCAGCATGTGGGAGATATGAACATATTGCAAAAAATTGCATGTTATTGCATGATAGAAACAACCAAAGATCATGGAGAAGTCTTAGCATGGCATGCTTTCATTGTCATAAGGTAGGTCACCTAGCCAAAGACTACAGGTACCGAGGTAAATGTCCAACCAAGAAATAGACATTTATCAAAGAAGTAAATGTTGAAGAAGTGAGAAATCAAATGAATAAAATATGGAGAAGGAAGTCCGAAGATGATCTAACATATTTTGGAATAGTCAATGGCACTGTATCTTCTGAGTTAGGTGCACCAAACTCCACCTAATCGGTGAAAGGTATGTGTAGGAACTGCAAAGATAAATTTCAATCTTAAAATAGTTCCTAGCATTTGTGCAGAGATCCATATATGCATATTAAGATGTATTTGGATATATATTGTGAATTTTATATTTGATTTTTGATCGATAAAAGACAATGTTATTTTTGGTAAAAGGAAGTAAAGTATAGTGATGGGTGGAAAGGGAGTCAGCATCATCATTAATTTCTATTATTCTAGCCATTGGAAGCCCTAAATGATGAAAAATATATAAATAGACCACTTTTCTTATCATTGTTACCTAATATTTTTGAAGAGCATTTGAGCGAGTTGCATATTCAAGTCATCTACAAGTGTCCGAGTGATTCTAGAGATAATTCTAAACTAATATAAGAACACTTGACTATATTTGAGTGATTTGTGGTGTTGACCTAGTTGTGAAAGTGTGACCAAGTTGTAGAGAATGAAACCTATTTCATTTGAGAAGTGATAAATTTGAAATAGATGGTACCTAAGGCTCATAACATAGTTATTGTTGAGAAGGTTGATCCTATCAAACCTAAGTACAAGCTTCATCCTGTGAAGGCCACAAAACTAGACAATATTGGATCTCTCTCATCCATTTTGATAAGGCTTATTTTGATAAAATAAATTCATACTTTTATCCACTGTAAGATCGAGGAGAAATGTGAAGAAGAAATTGATACATCATTCTAAAGTTTGTGCATGAATGGGAAACTTAAGGATGATCACATCCACCTAGAGACTAAGGGTTTAATGCATTCCCTGCATCTATCAAGATTCTTCAAGACTAAGTGGATCAAAATGGTACTAAGCCGAGTTCATGATCAATTCACATGGCTAGATCAACCGGTCAAGATTACAAAGGAGGTTTTACACATAGTGAATGGATACCCAATCGGTGACAGACCAAAGGCTAAAAAGAAAATTGATAATAATAAACTATATGTACAAAAAAAATCCTAATGGCATGAGAGAGATCTTAGAATATCAAGTGTGGAAGATCTAGAATGAAGGTTTTCATGTAATGTTATATCTTACCAAGTCTTCCAATCCTCCCGAGTTGATAGTGTATCATGCAGAGAAGTAGACCTTGCATATAAGATTGTTAAGAAAGGTATGCAGATTGATATATGTAAAATATTGATGAAGTGGCTAGATGATAATATGAATACAATAAGGAAAGCCAAGACCAACACACTGAAGTTTGGATCATTGCTGGTATGTATATTCTTCTATTTTTAGAACTTCTTTCCATCTATTGGTAATGTGATATGCAGTGTAGAGAAGCCAGTTATCTATTAGATAAATGAGTACATTTTGAGTTTAGGAGATAACTTTGACATGATGATGAATGATTATTTTCAAAGTTTTAATCAAGAATGCATAAAAGATTCAAAATTCCACCTCAATTAGTGGAGAAATATCAAGATACCATATGTTTTAATGTATATACCAACACTTTCATCATTAAGGTTGTTGAGCCTATGACTATATGGTTGTACCCAATGTGATATGAGATAGACATTGACATTGTTTCATAACAAATTGAAGTACTCCTAGCTAAACCTGTTGATAAAAGAGAAAAGAATTATGGAACTTGTTTAGGCTTAGAATTGTCACCCTAACATAGGCATTAGGGCTACACGACAATTCCATCCTAACAATGGAAACTTCTTCTAGCTGTGGGTAAACTATGGACGAGGAAGAGTCTCTAGATTCTAGGCTGGTTCCTGTTCAATATGGAATATCACCTCCTGATTGAAAACTGAATAGGGAAAAGGGAAAAGGAAGATTTTGAAAACAAAATTAGAATTAAAAGTAAGGTGATACACCAAAATTGGGGTCAAATTTTCTTTGGACAATAATGCAGAACACCCTAATTCATATTCTTAAGCTTGGTGCATTGGATCTCTACTCAACATATAGTCTAACTAGATCTTACTACTAGGGTTGAACCATGAATAGCTTGACCAATCAGAAAACATACATATTTCTTACAAGGCTTTGAATTGTTGATTACCTATGGAAGGAATATAAAACTCACTTCTTTCAGATATCAATCTAATAAAACACTTGCAAGAAAAGATCGAAAGAGGATGTGAAACCCAAACTCAAAAGCATATAGAAAAGAAATGTCTTCGTTATTATTCTTCAAAAATTTGATAGAATAGATTAAAAAATGGACTCTAAAAAAATCTAGGAACAAGAAGTTCACTATATGCTCAATCTCCAGAATCTGCAACCCAATGGATAGAAAATGTATGGAAAAGTGGTATAGGAACAAAATAGTTCTCTAAAACCTCTTTTCCACCAAATCCCAACCCCTAAACATGAAGTAGAAGGTCCACTAAATAGCCCACATGGCTAATTTCGAAAATGAAATCTCCTCCAAAACTCTCCTCCAAACAGATAGATCATCCCCAAATTAAAGGCCAAAATGATGCCTAAAATCTAGCCTAACAACTAGATCCTCCAAAATAGCACAATCCCTAGTTTTATGGCACAATTGATGCCCAAAATGAAGCCCTAAAGGCCAATTTCGAAAATGACTAATGCCCCTAAAGTTGGAATTTTAAAAGATTTTCATCCCTTATACATATTTGCCAACTTTATTGCATAATATAACCAAAATCCTCCCAAAATGAATTAAAAACAACCCCAAATGTATAAACCCTAAGTCATAATATAACCCGACACCATATTTGCATAAAAATCTTAACTTCAAAGGAGTCGACACCAAAGCATAAAATGCATCACCCAAACCCGACACCTCATAGCACAAAGCCCTAACTCTTATCAAACCCGATGCTAGAGCTAAATGCTTAACTCTACCTAAGCCAAGGTCATCATAACCATACAATATCACACTTCCATGGCATGTGATGAAGCCATCATGGCATGTAAAGAGAGGTTGCTGTGCACTACAGTTTAACAGAGGTATTTACTCCACTCTCCCAGCGGATTCCAAAGCATTCTTCATTTCAACATAGGCATTTTGAAGGTTTCACTTGCATCTGTAGATTTGGAAAGATGTTAGGGTTTCTTTGGTGTTTGGGCACCACCTTACTGCAACTTACTCACTATTTTCATGGCCTCTCTCCTAGTTCTACCATGCAATCTATAGTCTCTTCTATGTTTGATTTGGATTCTTATCTGTGGGCTCCAACTGTTATTTGGGGTTTAATGCCATCACATATGGCATGATTCTGGGCTTTGGCCATTGGCTGGAGTGCACATGGGCTGCACTAAAATTAGAATTATGTGCCATAATATATGGCATTGCTTTGTATCTCATAAAAAGCTAGGGCCTCTGTGTACACTTTGCATGCTATTTCTGTATTGATTGGAATGTTTTATTCCATATTACATGGTGCTCTTCCTACATCCTCATGTTCTTTGGATTGAACTTGAGCTCTTTTTTTGGCACTGGAGTCAAATCTGAGGTTGAGATGTCATAAATCATGGTGCTGTCCATGCAGATCATCATTGGAGCTCGGGTTTTCAGATAGTCCCTTCTCTGCAACTTATAGATAAGATGCTCTCTGCTCTTACCCTGCATTTGATATGGGTTTTTCCATCTTCTTAAATATTTAAAAACACTCATCTTGCTGTCTGTAGTCTTTAGATGAACTTCTTTTGTTGGCTCAGCTGAATGTTGGAACCACCCATGTTTGAAAGTTATTATACAGATACTGATATGTTGTCTACTCCATCTTGCTAGTAATAGGAACTCATGATTTTCTAAAATAAGACTACCATTCATGAAATTCATTCCCTAAACTGTGAATATGCATACTTCCTTTTCCTTTTATATGCATAGTTGTGTTGCATATATGATGTTTGTTTTCCATTTCAAAACTGCAAGTGATGGAACACTCATTTTAATCTGCAAATGATATTACTCCTTCATGCTGTATGTTTTAAACACATTGTTATAATAAGAATAAAGATGCTTCTCTGTTAAAGCTAAATCTCCCTTGTCTGCAAAACATACACAAGATGTTTCCTCATCCAGTATGCTTTATAATGTTAAAAACACACATTTAGTTTACAATTTTTCTAACAGTAGCATGAGCATTTTTTTTTTTTATAAATGGAAACACAATAATGATATTCTCTTTAATACAAAAAACACCATGTTCTCTTTTCAAAATGTATATGAGAAAACCCATGGGGTTCGAGCACAGGCTTGTGACTCCCATGGGTTATACTAAAAAAGAGACCCTAATTAGTATGTGTGTTCCTTTATCATGGAAGCCATATACCCTGCATTGTTTATCATGAATGTACATCATTTGAATACAATAGTATAAGATGTAATTTCTTAACTACTCTACATAAAAATATCCTCTTGACTCTTTGTCTGAAAGCATGAAGTTGTATTCTTTCAGAAACATGAATCATAACAGCATCTAGGAAATTTTTCTGGATAATTCATGGCATTCCATTTACAGTGTTTGTCTTTTGTGCACTTTTTACCTTTATAAATGTAAACCCATTCTGATATTGAGATTGCTAATCTCTGTCCTTTACTTGCAGCTTCCACATTTATTTCTATGCATTTATTCATTTTGTAGATTTAGTTATCTTTTAAACATAACAACATATGCTCATATTTATAAGAAAAATAATCAATAACCAGGCATGTGGTTTTCAACTTTAATCTTTAGAATGAACTTCTTAACTATTGCTTGATCTTTAAACATCCTTTCAGCAAATGAACAATATCTGAACATGATACTAATTCTGTGAGAACCCTGAAGAAAAGTATACTGCATCTCTTTTGATTCTTGACTGTGATAAATACCAGTCGATTTTGAACAATGCATTTCTCTGTTAAGCTTAAAAACATCAAAACAAACTCATTATGTTAGTGAACATGACCCAGTGGTTGATTTTGTGCATCCATAAGACCACTAGTGTGCTCACTAACATAATAAGATAGTTCTATCATTTAACATTGCTTTTCACCTTAAGTGCATGATCATTTTGCTACTGCATTGAATATCAGAAGTACATGCAGCCATGAAAGAATTGATTATTTGTATGATGTTCTTGTTGTTTTGCATTGCTTAGATCCAACCAGATCTAACAATCTTTTAAATATGATGCAGGAAAACCCCTAAAGACTTAGAACTAGACAGATGCATACTTAGACAAAGGACTGGAGGAATTCGACCAGACATGACATCCAGCTCCTGATATGCAGATGACACTTCAAGGCAATGCAAAGGACCTAATCATATTTCTATCACTTCTTTCTATTCTTCCTTTGTACTCTTCTTTATTGGTTTGAAATATGAAGAATGAAAGAACTTTTTGTGAAATTAAATTCAGTATGAATGCACCATGTAATGATCAATTTATGAATTTGGCTATTTTGACATGTGATCAATACTTAGATTATAATTAAAATTTGATATTGAATGAAATAACAACATGTTGATCCACATCACCTGAAAGACACTGTTAAATGAAAGCACTATAATGTACCCTTTTTCTATTTGTCTATTATTCTGCATGATGAAAAATTTGGGTAACAGTTTTGGCGACCTCTAATGGATGTCTGCCTGCTTGACATTGGGACCAGTAGCCTAAAACAGTCCATTGGGCATTAAGTTTGCTGATCACCTACGGAAACCCTAAACCTAATCTGTGGATACAAGAAAACTATTTCCCAATGATTAAGGTTATTTCTATGATTTGAGGTAGTGAAGAAAAAATCCATTACCACAAATTGTAGATGTATCCTTGATTATTAAGGAATGATTTCCTTGTGTTGGCAGATTAGGACAGCAACCTTGGAAGACCTTGCAAACTTGAAGACTTATTGAAAACTGGGAAAACTAAAACTTAAACTGACCTATTTGTGCTTGATAGCACTTAGGGAAATTGGAAAACCTAAAATAACCTACTTTAACTGGCTTGAAGCCTGGCTAAACAAAACCATTCACTGATTGTTAAAAATAACTTCCCATCCTTTTAAGCTCACAATAATCCACATGCTTCTGGAAAGCTATCATGAGATGAACATAGGAGATATATATAGTCATTTGCATAACAAGGATCTTATTGATATGAGTTTCACTTAATTGATCTAGTTGACTATAAACACCATCATTCTGAAGAGAATCAACAATTAGCAGCATTTGATGAAGAACCAACAAGACTTTACTCACTTGGTCAATTGGGACAACAAGCTGATTTTATTTGTTCTCAACTACATCTTTTGAAAGGATATCATGCAGAGATGCTAGAAAAACTTTCTCTTCTTTGCTAATATCCATCTTGGCCAAATTCCTGATAGGACAACCATGAGAGATAATGAATCTGGAGCCTTCCTTGATAGCCTCAGGTTCTTGAGAAATTGCTTTAGTCTGATTGATCTGCTCAACATTATGTTGGCTGGAAATAATCTCCTCTCGTAGCTTGTAGGTACTTTCTAGAAGTGCAGGCTTGACATCAAGATGAAAGCTAAATTGCTCCATCTCATCCCAAAATTTATCTTCTTCATATTCTTCCTTATTATTTTGTAGGAGAAGTATACTCTTATTAACACCATTATCATGATTTTCTACAATATTCCTTGTTTTGTATTGTTTAGAAAGATTCTTCTTTAAATCAGTGACCTCCTGTTCAATGGTCTCCCTCTCTTCTTCAAGCTAAAAACACTTCTCAATCTGAAGTTGAAAACCTCTCTTGTATGTATCAGTTGTAGAAGCCAGGCATCCTATATTTTGTTGAGATCTAGTAGCTCTTTATCATGAATCTCTTTCTGAAATCTTAATTCTTCTTCTTTTTCTAAGTGAAATTCATGACAATGGTTAAACATGACAACTATCAGTTTTTCATAAGCATCCTTCTGAGCTAGAAATTCTCCTTGATGAACCTTCTTTTGAGCTTCCAATCTTCCTGGAATCTCGGCTTCATTTCTCTTGTATTTCTCAGTAAGACACCTTTGATGACCTTGAGCTTGCTGAGCCAATGCTTGCTGCTATTGAATATGGGCTTGATAAGCATGCTCCTCTAGCTACTTGTCTAGCTCTTGTTGGAATTCAGATTCTTGCTACCTTTTATTATCTTGAATCTGCATAAGCATATCTTGCAACATACTTGCAGTATCTCTAGTTTGTGAAACATTATCATTTACAGAATGATGAAAATCATATTGGGATTGCTAACCTTGATAGGACCGAAAATGATTCTCTGGAAATGATGGAAAACTTGGAAACTGACCATTTGGGTAAGCATACCATCCTTGATAACATGACATCTTTATTCATCTAAAAGGCTGGAAATCAGAAGATAAAATAGTTTGAAACATACCAGCTCTTCTCCTTTCGAAACTATAGAATTTACTTCATGGATCCACCAAATATGTGAAATGTGGCCTCTTTAAGGTCTGAATCTTGCTGATAGCACACTAGAACAAGCAAGTGATGTAATGAAATTTGACCCATTCACTGAAGAACATGTCCCATCAGGTGTGCCAAACATTGTTCAGGCTTAGAATTGTCACCCTAACTCAGGCATTAGGGCTACATGACAATTCCATCCTAACAATGGAAACTTCCTCTAGTTGTGGGTAAACTATGGATGAGGAAGAGTCTCTAGATTCTAGGTCGGTTCCTGTTCAATATGGAATATCACCTCCTGAATGAAAACTGAATAGGGAAAAGGGAAAAGGAAGCTTTTGAAAAGAAAACTGAAATTAAAAGTAAGGTGATACACCAAAATTGGGGTCAAATTTTCTTTGGAAAATAATGCAGAACACCCTAATTCATATGCTTAAGCTTGGTGCTTTGGATCTCTGATCAACATATAGTCTAACCAGATCTTACTACTAGGGTTCAACCATGAATAGCTTGACCAATTAGCAAACATACATATTTCTTACAAGGCTTTGAATTTTTGATTACCTATGGAAGGAATATAAAACTCACTTCTTTCAGATATCAGTCTAACAAAACACTTGCAAGAAAAGATGGAGATAGGATGTGAAACCCAAACTCAAAAGCATATAGAAAAGAAATGTCTTCATTATTATTCTTCAAAAATTTGACAGAATAGATTACAAAATAGTTCTCTAAAACCTCTTTTCCCCCAAATCCCAACCCCTAAACATGAAGTAGGAGGTCCACTAAATAGCCCACATGGATAATTTTGAAAATGACATCTCCCTCCAAAACTCTCCTCTAAACAAATAGATCATCCCCAAATTAAAGGCCAAAATGATGCCTAAAATATAGCCTAACAACTAGCTCCTCCAAAATAGCACAATCCCTAGTTTTATGGCACAGTTGATGCCCAAAATGAAGCCCTAAATGCCAATTTTGAAAATGACTAATGCCCCTAAAGTTGGCATTTTAAAATATTTTCATCCCTTATACATATTTGCCAACTTTAATGCATAATATAACCAAAATCCTCCCAAAATGAATAAAAAACAACCCCAAATGTATAAACCCTAAGTCATAATATAACCCGACACCATATTTGCATAAAAATCTTAACTTCAAAGGAGCCGACACCGAAGCATAAAATGCATCACCCAAACCCGACACCTCATAGCACAAAGCCCTAACTCTTATCAAACCTGATGCTAGAGCTAAATGCTTAACTCTACCTAAGTCAAGGTTTTCATAACCATACAATATCACACTGCCATGGCATGTGATGAAGCTGTCATGGCATGTAAAGAGTGGTTGTTGTGCACTGCAGTTTAACAGAGGTATTTACTCCACTCTCCCAGCCGATTCCAAAGATTTCTTCATTTCAACATAGGTGTTTTGAAGGTTTCACTTTCATATGTAGCTTTGGAAAGATGTTAGGGTTTCTTTAATGTTTGGGCGCCACCTTACTGCAACTTCCTCTCTATTTTCTTGGCCTCTCTGCTAGTTCTACCATGCAATCTGTAGTCTCTTCTGTGTTTGATTTGGATTCTTATCTATGGGCTTCAACTCTTATTTGGGGTTTAATTCCATCACATATGGCATGATTTTTGGCTTGGGCCATTGGCTACAGTGCACATAGGCTGCACTAAAACTAGAATTATGTGCCATAATATATGGCGTTTCTCTGTATCTCATAAAAATCTTGGGCCTCCGTGTACACTTTGCATGTTGTTTCTGTATTGATTGGAATGTTAAATTCCATATTACATGGCGCTCTTCCTGCATCCTCATGTTCTTTTGATTGAACTTGAGCTCTTTTGTTGGCACTGGAGTGAAATCTGAGGTTGAGATGTCATAAATCATGAGGCTATCCATGCAGATCATCATTGGAGCTTGGGTTTTCAGATAGTCCCTTCTCTGCAACTTATAGATAAGCTTCTCTCAGCTCTTACTCTGCATTTGATATGGGTTTTTCTATCTTCTTAAATGTTTCAAAACACTCATCTTGCTATCTGTAGTCTTTAGATGAACTTCTTTTGTTGGCTCAGCTGAATATTGGAACCACCCATGTCTGAAAGTTATTATACAGATACTGATATGTTGTCTACTCCATCTTGATAGTAATAGGAACTTGAGATTTTCTAAAATAAGACTACCATTCATGAAATTCATGCCCTGAACTATGAATATGCATACTTCCTTTTCCTTTTATATGCATAGTTGTGTTGCATATATGATGTTTGTTTTCCATTTCAAAACTGCAAGTGATGGAACACTCATTTTAATCTGCAAATGATATTACTCCTTCATGCTGTATGTTTTAAACACATTGTTTTAATAAGCGTAAATATGCTTCTTTGTTCAAGCTAAATCTCCCCTATGTGAAAAACATACACAAGATGTTTCCTCATCCAATATGCTTTATAATGTTAAAAGCACACATTCAGTTTACAATTTTGCTAACAGTAGCATGAGCATATTTTATTTTTTTAAAATGGAAACACAATAATGATATTCTCTTTAATACAACAAACACCATGTTCTCTTTTCAAAATGTATATGAGAAAACCCGTGGGGTTTGAGCACAGGATCATGACTCCCATGGGTTATACTAAAAAAGAGACCCTAATTAGTATGTGTGTTCCTTTATCATGGAAGCCATATACCCTACATTGTTTATCATGAATGTACATCATTTGAATACAACAGTATAAGATTTAATTTCTTAACCGTTCTGCATAAAAATATCCTCTTGACTCTTTGACTGAAAGCATGAAGATGTATTCTTTCAGAAACATGAATCATAACAGCGTCTAGGAAATTTTTCTGGATAATTCATGGAATTCCATTTATAGTGTTTGTCTTCTGTGCACCTTTTACCTTTATAAATGTAAACCCATGCTGATATTGAGATTGTTAATCTCTGTCCTTTACTTGCAGCTTCCACATTTATTTTTATGCATTTATTCATTTTGCAGATTCAGTTATCTTTTAAACATAACAACATATGCTCATATTTATAAGAAAAATAATCAATAACGAGGCATGTGGTTTTCAACTTTAATCTTCAGAATGAACTTCTTAACTGTTTCTTGATCTTTAAACATCCTTTCAGCAAATGAACAATATCTGAACATGATACTGATTGTAGTGCCTCACCGACCCTACCATGGAAAAATAATTGGAGAAGTGAGTGGAATAAAGTAATTCAGGCAATGAGAAGTTTTGAAGGAAGCAAGTGGAAGAAAACAAGTTTCGAGAGGAGGAGGTA
>MU227881.1:2284366-2295674 GCA_018584345.1 Thuja plicata | reverse complement strand
GTAGATACTATATTAAATTTTTCCTGATGGATTATTATAAATTTTCTCAAATCTATATCGTGTTAGTTTGGCATCCAGGTGATAATATATTGGCAATCATTCATGCTCCCTTGCATATACCACATTCGATTTTTAAATTGGTTTGTACCCCACTAGGGCATACCTAGTATGAATTGGTTTAAGTTTTGTAAACCCAAACTACGATGTCTCTGCGAGTTACGTAGGCAAGGCCATCTACGATGAGCCCTCGAGGCATTAGGTCTGGCCCTTAGGTCTTGTGCTTATGATTTATTCCCTTAATTTGTGCCCTTCCCAATGTTTGTATAGTTCGCATCTCTTTATGAATCTAGTTTTAAATATCTCATAGTATATTTAACTAATTCGTTGATGTGGCTCATCTTACGATCATGAATGTAAGCATAAAGAATTTAACATCATGTATCTAGCTGTGTAGCAGCATAGAAAGATGCAGGAAACGGGGAGACAAGGAGAACGAGATACGCATGCAAGGAAGAGAAAACTCAGGTATGCAATACCTCTGTATGATTTACATTTGAATATTATGAAATGCTGTTTTCTTAAAGTTTGCCCATTGCCTTCTTGTAATATAGCTAAATATTATACTTAGTAGAATCATGAATTTTCTGATGTAGTTAAAATGGTATGTTATATTTGTTTTAAAAAAAAAAAAATTGTTGTGTTTTTTTGTTGTAAATTTTGGGCATTACACTGATTCTGTGAGCACCATGATGAAAAGTATACTACATCTCTTTTGATTCTTGACTGTGATAAATACCAGTCCATTTTGAACAGTTCATTTCTCTGTTAAGCTTAAAAACGTCAAAACAAACTCATTATGTTAGTGAACATGACCCAGTGGTCGATTTTGGGCATCCATTAGACCATTGGCATGCTCACTAACATAATGAGATAGTGTTGTCATTTAACATTGCTGTTCACCTTATGTGCATGCTCATTTTTCTACTGCATTGAATATCATAAGTATATGAAGCCATGAAAGAATTGATTGTTTGTATGATGTTCTTGTTCTTTTGCATTGCTTAGATCCAGCCGGATCTAACAATCTTGTAAATATGATGCAGGACAACCCCTAAAGACTTAGAACTAGACAGATGTAGACTCAAACAAAGGACCAGAGGACTTGGACCAAACATGACATCCAACTCCTGATATGCAGACGACACTTCAAGGCAATGCAAAGGACCTACTCATATTTCTATCACTTATTTCTATTCTTCCTTTGTACTCTTCTTTATTGGTTTGAAATATGAAGAATGAAAGAACTTTTTGTGAAATTACATTTAGTATGAATGCACCACATAATGATCAATTTATTAATTTGGCTATTTTGACATGTGATCAATACTTAGAGTACAATTAAAATTTGATATTGAATGCAATAACAACATGTTGATCCACATCACCTGAAAGACACTGTTAAATGAAAGCACTATAATGCACCCTTTTTCTATTTGTCTATTATTCTGCATGATGAAAAATTTGGGTAACAAAACTTATGAGGAAGTGAAGGAGAATATAAAAACAAGGTATTTTTTAACCCAAAGATCAAACAAATTCAAATAAAATGATTGCTAATCTATTAAATAACCTTGGTGTCAATACTAAAGAAAATTATGTAGAACCATCTGATGAAAAGGATAAGAAACCACAAGTGATGAAGGAATCATCGAGCATCATAGGTACTAGACAATCAATAAGATCTTTTGTTACACTAAGGGAATAGAAGAAATCTTAGGCAGAGCCCCTAAGAACCATAACTTATGTAATAGGTAGGAAAAAATATAACAAACCAAGAAGAAAGTTGAAACTTCTAGCAGATAGTGAGACTGAATCTAAGGATCGTAGTCAATTCAAAGTTATAAAGAATCAACCTTGAGAACCAAGAATTATTAATGAATTTCTTGATACACTAAAGAATCATGGCAGATTTTCTAGGATGAAATATGCTAAGTATGAAATAGAGAGTAATGAGGACAAGGTAAAAATAGAATATGCAGTTGTCTTTATGTTAAACAAATTTAGAAACACATCTATTGAAGTTGTCAATCAATTACCTATTGAGTTATATAATAAGATTGATTCAAAATGGAAAAATGAAATGACTTATGAAAAGAAAATGAGGGAAATATCTCTAGTACTCACTATACCAGAGTTGTCTATGCCCAAAATTGATGAAGCACTCTAACCAATTTATTTTCAAGGGAAGATCTCTAAGACTTATGGTCAGAGAATTGGAAACACCACAAAAATAAACTGATGATAAATGGATAGAAATATTTGCAAAGAAGGAAACTGAGTCAAAACAACAACAAATAAATGATGGTAAAGCTGATGCAATAGTAAGAGAAGATCAAATAAAATTTGATCCTATTGATTTGACACTTGATAATGATGAGATCATTATTCAAGAAAACACTAATAATGATCCAGCAGAAGAAATATCACAAGATGAAGATGTCATGGCCACCAAAGAAAAGGAGATAGAATCCATGGACATAAATTATAATGTCACTGCTACAGTCATGAATCCAGTATTACAACTAGTGCAATATTACCCCAAAATTCATGAAGGTATATCTGAAGTTTCTATGGATATAGAGGAGAAGACCACTGAACAATAAAAGGAGACAGTAAAAGGTGCAATTGAGGAGCCTAAGAAAACTGAGACCATTACAGAATAGAATATCAAGTTGGTTCCCTCTGCTGAGAATAAAGGATAACAACCAGAGCAAGAAAAGGAGATGACAAAGGAACAAGCAAAAGAGAAGAAAGAAGAAAAATAGGAATAAGAAAGGAAAGAGGAGAAATAGGAAAGGAAGAAAGAAGACAAACAAGAAGAAAAGAGATAAGAAAGCACAATAGGTACTACAAATGAGACTACATATGATGCACTGAAGGCATCACATTCCCAAAAATTCTCTACTGGTGAAAGTATTATGATTGAGAAGAAGAAGTCTAAGAAAAGAAAACAAATTGACTTGACTCAACTGATTATTGTTCCCAAGGTAGACATCTTTTCACTTAATCCCAAAGAACTATATGATTATGGAGATCTACTAATGAAGAAGGGAGAATAAAATAAATTGTTAGAATAGAAATGAAAGACCACTGTACTAGAAAGTGTGAAGGATATATTACAAGAGATTGTCCCTGATGAAACTATAAATGAATTAGGTAGTCAAATTAATCAAGTGGAAGAGCTAGTTCAACAAATAAAAGAACTGAATAAGGAAACCACAGATTATCTGATGAAAGTTCATCAAAAGATTGAACAATAAATCATTGAATATATTCTGAAGAATGTTACAATGGATAAGGTATCACTTTCTAAGATATGTATTGATATAGAGAATATGTTGACTAATATTCTTTCATTATTTCAAATATTTTTTTCAATATGACAATTTATGGAGGAGATAGAAAAGAAAGATGAGTCTATAGAGAAAGAGTTGACTGAGCAGCTAAAGAATGTTTCAACCAAGACTAGATCACTTCAAGTCTATTACTAGAGGCTAAAACATCTGATGGGAATGTAGCATGTAATTAGAAGAGAAGAGAATAAGATAAGGATGGAACTCCTTGAGCTGCAGGATATTTTGATTCCCCACATTAAATCAATACAAAATCATTTACAGAAGGCTAAAGATTTGGTCAATACTCCAGATGGTAGTTCCCTGGACATCATAACTAAATTGGAAACTGATATTTCTGCACAAATTTTTGTGCTACAAACACTCAAGGAAACATGGGAGACATCCCTAGTAGATGCCCGACAATGATATAAAAACATTTTTGATAAGATATCAGAGTAAGTAATTTTGTTTTTGTCATATTTGTCAAGAAAGGGGATATATATGTTATTATAAAAAGGAGATATATATGTATATATAAGTAGAGATATATTATATAGGAACTATCATCAAAAGGGGAGTTATACAAAAAATTTGATGCCTTTGAGTTTTAACAAAGATTCGTAGCTAATGCCAAAGGAGGAGATTGATACTCTTAAAGAGTTATTTTGTTGTCATTAGTTTTGTCAAAGTCATATTGACTACATAAATCAGTCGATGAAACGAGAAGAATGTATAAGAGTCAGTTGGTAAAGAAAAGAGTAGTGGGTGAAGCCACTAGTCAGTAAAGAACTGAGCAAGACAAGCACCAAGTAGTGAATAATAGTTACCTAGTCGAGAGGTTCCTGAGTCATGAAATCTAGTTACCGAGTAGTGAATGATAGTTACCAAGCTGAGAGTTTACTGAGTCATGAAATTTAGTTACCTACCAGGGAATAGTAAATGTATGCGGGATCGAGATCTATAACACTCTCATTTATGAGGGTTAGTAACATCGATTTCCAAAGGGGGAAACTAATCAAATAACTACTAATAATGAAACTATGAATCAATAAAATGTACAAGAAAATAAGAGGAAAACAAATGAATGCAAACCTAATTGCTTGAAGCTTATATTGTCTCTCTCTAAAACTTTTGAAATTTTGTTTGTGTGATGCTTAGTATTGAGGTGGGCAGTGCCTATTACTTGCGAGCGTCAAGAATATGCTATTGAATGTGTGATCACAAGATGGATTGAATGCTAGAAATAATCTAACAAAGTAATGGCACATGTGAGATTAAAATCCTGGATCCTTCAAATGGTTATGAAGGGTTGATTATATAGAATATAGAAATGAGATGAATGGTTGAGATCAATCCTAGAGATAGGAAGATGAATGGTTGAGATCAAAGGGAACTAGAGAAGCCATTAGTAAAATCCACCTCTTCAACTGGGAGAGAGGAGATAGAGTTTGGTTAACTTAAGAGATAATTTTGAGTTACCTTTAGAACTAAAGAGGTGATTTGGAGTTACCTTTTTTAACTAAAGAGGTGGGTTGAGAAACCCATGTAATCAGGAATCTGATTAAGAGTTATCTTTATGAATACCAAGAAAGGATTTAATTGAACATTTAATCATTTTTAAATTAAAGTATTCAACATGTGAGATAATTAAATTCTTTTTGGTTTCAAATTGAATTGTTGAAAGAATTTAAATTAATTTAATTAGAAGAATTAGTTAATAAGTTTAAATACTTGAATTTAAACTTTAGGAAATTGAATTTAATTAATTAATGGAGATTAATCAATTAAGGTTAATTATTTAAATAAAGTTAATTATTTTATTAATTTTGGGGATTTGATTAGATGATTTAGGAATTGAATTTAGAAGGAAATACATGATTAATTAATGATTAAAAAATCATTAATTGATAGATGAAAATTAGTGTTTTTAATGTAAGGTCGCAAGTCTGTCCATTTTAGGGTGTCTAAATTTGCCCTACTTTGATGCATTGTGACTTGTTGTAGTGTGTCAAAGATTCTCTTATTTGATCCTTCCCTAGCTTGCCCCAGTGACAAAAGGTGGACTATATGGCCCCTCAACAAATTAAGCATAGGAAATGTGTTAGATGAGCATTAATTTGTTGAAAAATGTTGAATCACTATATGGTGATGATGAATGAATTCCTATGTTAGTTATGATGTTTATTAATGATGGATGCATTGATTATATGATCTACCATGTATGATGTATGCACATGTTTTGGATTTTTCTTATGCAATAAATGAATCCAATTTGCTATGCACAAAATATCTGAGTTAATGCATGTGTTAGTTAGAAGAAAGTCAATGGAAGATGTTCTCTAGGAACGATTGATAGAATTATTTGATAGGATGGATGGTTGATGATTTGATAGCTATGAATTAATAGAAAGGATGGGTGACCCAAGTTGCTTCCGTGTTTTGAATTGTGTTCATCATTGCATCTTATTATGAAATTCCAAAGAGCATCCAATGCACCCAAATATTGCTCATTTGGATACCGTTATGACCTCTTGATAATTAGGAGTAGAGAGATTGCATAGAAAGAGAACTAAGTGCACCTAGATATTGGCCATCTGGATATAGTTATCTTCCCTGATTTGAAAAGAAAGAGATCCAAATGCACCCAGATATTGACCATCTGGATACCGCTCTAATTTCTTATTTGAAAAGAAAGAGAGCTAAATGCACTTAGATTTGACCATCTAGATACTGCTATGATCTCTTGATTTTTGAAAAGGTAAGCTAGAACCAAGATATAAATCCAATGCACCTAGATCTCAGACCATCTAGATACCGCTATGATTCTATTGGTAATAAACAAATAGGTTAAGCTTAGATCATTGAACTTTGTGACTACCAGATAAGTGACAGTGCCTACCACATTCATCCTAAACCATCATACCCCCAGAATCAAAATGAAACATTCCACAAATAGCAATCAAATAAAATAAGTTATGATCCATCATAGCTACTCTCCTCGCATGGTGGATCCTGGAGTAGCGTAAGAATGTAACTATGAAACATAGACTGACATCTGACTAACTGATTGACCTAGTCAACATTTGTTTATTCCTTGATTTAGCTTGATTCTCTTGATTGGATTGATTGGCTTTATTATGTCTAGTTTGAGTAATTGATGTCTCATATAAGACTAATATGTCTGGTTTTGAGCATATCCATCACTGTGTAAGATGATTGGTTTGATTGATTGCTTGGATAGATGATAAAGCTATGTCAGATGGGCCTAATGCTAATTCGCAAAGATCATGATTTTGACATTGATTCGTTTGGTATCATCACCACTTGCTTGCTGATAGATAACCAAGTTGGTTTTATTGTTTTGAGATTTGCAATTTTTATTTTTTTTGATGAAGATTAATTTTTTTTAGGACATTTTTCTCTCTTTAGGATTTTGTGATCACTTTTTAGATTTTTCAAATAACTACTAATAACGAGACTATGAATCAATAAAATGTACAAGAAAATAAGAGGAAAACAAATGAATGCAAACCTAATTGCTTGAAGCTTCTATTGTCTCTCTCTACTCCTTCCAAAATACTATTTGTGTGATGTTCAATATCGGTGTGGGCAGTGTCTATGACATGGGAGCATCAAGAATATGCTATTGAATGTGTGATTGCCAGATGGCTTGAATACTAAAACCAATCTAATAGATTAATGGCACATGTGAGATTGAAATTTTGGATCCTTCAAATGGTTACGAAGGGTTGATTATATACAATATGGAAATGAGTTGAACAATTGAGATCAATCCCAGAGATAGGAAGATGAACGGTTGAAATCAAAGGGAACTGGAGAAGCCATTGGTAAACTCCACCTCTTCAATCGGGAGAGAGGAGATAGAGTTTGGTTAACTTAAGAGCTAATTTTGAGTTACCTTTAGAATTGAAGAGGTAATTTGGAGTTACCTTTTTGAACTGAAGAGGTGGGTTGAGAAACCCATGTAATCAAGAATCTGATTAAGAGTTATCTTTATGAACACCAAGAAAGGATTTAATTGAATATTTAATTCATTTTTTAAATTAAAGTATTCAACATGTGAGATAATTGAATTCTTTTTGGTTTAGAATTGAATTGTTAAAGGAATTAAATTATTTTAATTAGAAGAATTAGTTAATAAGTTTAAATACTTGAATTTAAACTTTAGGAAATTGAATTTAATTAATTGATGGAGATTAATCAATTAAGGTTAATTAATTAAATAAACTTAATTATTAAATTAATTTTGCATATTTGATTAGATGATTTGGGAATTGAATTTAGAAGTAAATAGATGATTAATTAATGTTTAAAAAATCATTAATTAATAGATGAAAATTAGTGTTTTTAATGTAAGGTTGCAAGCCTTTCCATTTTAAGGTGTCTACATTTGCCCCTCTTTGATGTATTGTGACTTGTTGCAGTGTGTCAAAGATTCTCTGATTTGATCCTACCCTAGCTTGTCCCAGTGACAACAGGTGGACTATATGCCCCCTCAACAAATTAAGCATAGAAAATGCGTTAGATGAGCATTAATTTGTTGAAAATGTTGAATCACTATATGATGATGATGATGATGATGATGATGATGATGATGATGATGATGATGATGATGATGATGAATGCATTCCTATGTTAGTTATGATGTTTATTGATGATGGATGCATTGATTATGTGATCTACCATGTATGATGTATGCACATGTTTTGGATTTTTCTTATTCAATAAATGAATGCAATCTACTATGCACAAAATATCTGAGTAAATGCATGTGTTAGAAGAAATTCAATGGAAAATGTTCTCTATGACTGATTGATAAAATGACTTGATAGGATGGATGGTTGACAATTTGATAGCTATAAATTGATAGAAAGGATGGGTGACCCAAGTTGCTGTCGTGTTTCCAATTTTGTTCATCATGGCATCTTATTATGAAATTTGGAAGAGCATCTAATGAACCTAGATATTTCTCATCTTGATACCTCTATGACCTCTTGATAACCAGAAGGAGTAGAGAGATTGAATAGAAAGAGAACTAAGTGCACCTAGATATTGACCATCTAGATACTGTTATGTTCCCTAATTTGAAAAGAAAGAGATCCAAATGATCCCAAATATTGACCATCTAGATACCACTATGATCTCTCATTTGAAAAGAAAGAGAGCCAAATGCACTCAGATATTGACCATCTGGATAACACTATGCTCTTTGAACAATCCAAAAAAAGAAATAAAACTAAGATATAAATCCAATGCATCCAGATCTTAGATGATCTGGATACCGCTATGATCTCTTGATTTTTAAAAAGGTAAGCTAGAACCAAGATAGAAATCCAATGCACCCAAATCTCAGACCATCTGAATACCGCTATGATTCTATTGGTAATAAAAAAAAGTAACAAAGAAGGAATGTCCAATTCTTTCACAGGGTTAAGCTCAAATCATGGAACTGCGTGACTACCAGATAAGTTACAACACCTACTGCATTTATCCTAAATCATCATGGCCCCATAATCAAAATCAAACATTCCAAAAATAACAATCAAAGAAAATAAGTTATGATCCATCATAGCTACTCTCCTCACATGGTGGATCTTGGAGTAGCATAAGAACGTAACCACAAAACATAGACTAACATCTGACTGACTGACTAACTGACATATTCAACATTTGTTTGTTCCTTGATTCAGCTTGATTGTCTTGATTGGCTTGATTCTCCTGATTGGATTGATTGGCTTAATTGTGTCTGGTTTTAGTAATTGATGTCTCATATAAGACTAATTTGTCTGATCTTGAGTGTATCCATCACTGTGTAAGATGATTGACTTGATTGATTGATTGATTGTTTGGATAGCTAATAAATCTATGTCAGATGGGCCCAATGCTGATTCACAAAGCTCATAATTTTGACATTGATTCTTTATTTTTTATCGCCACTTTCTTGTTGATAGATAACCGAGTTGGTTTTATTTCTTTGATATTTTCAATATTTTTATTGTTTTTTATGAAGATTGATTTTTTTTTAGGACATTTTTCTCTCTTTAGGATCTTGTGATGACTTTTTAGTTTTTTACAATTTTTTTAGGACATTTTAGAATTGCCCCCTAAGTATAGTGGACCATGAAAAACCAAGGATATGTGTTGGTTCTTAGAGGGGATTGTGATTTTGAAAATACCTTGAGTTGCTAGTCTGCATGCTAGAGCTGAAGCTTTGATCTTTGGAGTTCATTGATGGCGAAGCAGGATTTGAACACTTGGCGCATGTTTGCCAAGTTTTCACCAAGGTACCTGCTTAATAGTTCCTGATTGCCAGGTTTTCACTAAGAGAGCATTTTTGTTTCTCTTTACCTTTCTCTATGTTTTGATTTTTTTGTTGTCGCTAAGGTGCCTGTTTGCCAGGTTTTCACCAAGGTAACTTTTGTGGTTTTTTAATTTTTTTTTGGTATTTTTTGGATATGTAGATAAGTTCCTGAACCTTGGTGACCTCAAGCGTAGAGCCTCTTGAGGTGCATTTTGTTAACATAACCTGGTATCTAATCTCCTTCTGGTGTTTCTAGTTGGTATGCCTCACTATTGAGAGATGTGACAATGACATAAGGTCCTAGCCAATTAGGCTCAAACTTTCCTAGTGGGTGATCTCACAATAGTGTGTCCCACTTTTTGGGATGAAGGATTTCAGACTTGCTCCAAAAAAAATTTTGATGGCTTCACGCGAAGTGACTGATAGGCTCGTGTGAAGTACCCTATGTGGGTGACTTTGTGCAAAGTCATGACTTCGCTTGAAGTACCCCATGTAGGGTACTTCGCGTGAAGCCATACTTCACATGAAGCCATTTTTGCCAAAATTTGTATAAATTTCTGACTACCCATTTCATTTTTACTATTCACTTTTCTAGATTTTGTGGACCTGGGGCTTAGAGCAAACCACTGATGACCAGTATGATGTCAGAAGCTCCTGAGCTTCTTCGATCTCTTGTGATTGTTACTAGTACCAGGTACACACATTTTTCTCATTTTTTATTGTAAATTGTATGTTTTATATTTATTTTAGGTAATTATTTGTTTTAAATAATATTTAGTTTGTAGAAATGTTAGAAAATGATAGTTGAATTTTAGAATATGTTAGAAAATGATAGTTGAATTTTAGAATATGTTAGAAAATTATAGTAGTATGTTAGAAAATCATAGTAAAATTTTAGAAAATATTAGAAAACATTAAAAAAACATAGTATATTTATGTTTGCAAATGTTAGAAATTTGTAACTTAATATGTACACATTAGAAAATATTAACAAATTGTAACTTAGTATACATTAGAAAATATTAGAAAATTACATAACTTAGTATATAAATTAGAAAATATTAAAGTTTAGCATACATTAGAAAATATTAGAAAATATTATAAAATTGTAACTTAGTAAAATTAGAAAATTGTAAATTTTAGTATGTACATTAGAAAATATTAGAAAATTATAACTTAGTAAACATTAGAAAATATTAGAAAATTGTACAACTTAGAACATTAGAAAACTGTAATTAGAAAAAAATGTAACTTAGTACATGTGTTAGAAAATGATAGAAAACCATATAGTACAAAATGTTAGAAATTAAAAATTTATTTGTTTTTAAATTATTTTTAAAGTTAGTAAATTGAATAGGAATCTCTCTCTCTCTCTATTTAATTATTTACATGTATATGTTTTAAAACTTTATATATGTACATGTATATATATACATTATTCATGTAGAGTTAGATGTTAAACTGTTACATGCCTTAGAATGTATGTCCTAGTACATTTTAAGACACTTAGAGGACCCAAGTAGTACATGTACCTTAGGACCCTTTAGGACCGGGCTACATTGACATTTAAACATTTTTAAGAACCCACTTG
>MU227881.1:2265266-2276409 GCA_018584345.1 Thuja plicata | reverse complement strand
AATGTCTTCAAAAAAATACTTTGATATAATATTTCTCCTCTTCAAAATTATGCCTTCAAAAAAAATAGAAATAACAATTGTTATTCCAAAAATGCCTTTGTAAAAACTGTTCACAATAATAGAAAAAATGAATTTACTTGTTGGAATTCGGTAAAAAACAAAAAATAAAAAACCTTACTTTTATACCTGTCTAAATTTTTTGAAAAACAAATTTCAACATGGCTGATAGAATTCAAGCGAAGTGGCCAAGATAAAAATCTGGCGGGATGATTTTCACCAGATTTTTCACACGGGGGTCTTCGCGCGAAGGGTCTTCACTTGAAGATCCCTAGACACCTTCACGTGAAGGGGGTCTTCGCTTGAAGTACCCTAAAATGAAAATTTCTTGAAAGATTTTTTTTTTTCCAAAATTTGGTCTTTCAAGGCCTTAAAAAAGACCAAATCAAATGTTTTCCTCAAATACATGATGCCAAATGATGCAATTCAGAACAAGCTTTCTAATGAATTTAATTTTAAAACATATTGAGCTCGTTATCACTTTCAAATATTACTTTAACTAAACATAGGTTGTTTGGCGATTCAACAACCTGTCTCTTCAAGGCTTTGGAAAAAATAGTAAATTACAAAAAAAAAATTATGAAAAATATGTAGGAAAAGCGTATTTGTGTTATCTTTCTATATATAAAAAAAAAAATTGAATTTTGATATATACATTTCAAGTTACAGTGATCAAAGTGACCTTATGTCTAAATTACAGTTACTATCACTTTAGAACTTAATAAACTATGAAATATTGACCCAAAATGAATAAAACCAATTACATCCTCTAGATATTGAGGTTACAAATATAATTTTGAAAGAATTACATCATTATCATATTTTTAAAAAAAGTTATGCTGATCAAAGTGAAAGTCACTTCTTCAAATCATAGTTTTTTCACACAAACTACTTTTGAAGGAGAAGGAAAAATGAATTTTAATGAATTTTACTTTAAAAAAAAAGATTTAGAAACTAGAAAGAAAATGCTAAAAGACCCTAGTTTACATCATCTTCAAATTCCTTATAGTTTTGCGACAATAGGTGTTTGAAAATGAAGTTTTTTCTCAAAATGTTGATCTCTGTGTCAAAGTTGGCCAAAAAGTGGGACACACTATTGTGGGATCACCAGTTTGACTCTTTCTGCTTGGTTCTTTTGATTCTCCATAAGGCCGAGGTCTCCTATCTCAAAGGTTCATGGTCTTACCTTCTTGTGGTAGTTTCTTCTAAGTCCATTCTACTGGCCTTGTAAGTGGTTGAGTGCAGTTTATCTTCTTTCATCTAATAGTTCTAGTTTACTGAGCCTTGCTACTCTGTGGTCTTCATCTGAAATGAGTTTATTCAATGATATTCTCAGAGATGGGATTTCCACTTTGATGGGTAGGACCGCATTTGATCCATATACTAGTGAGAAAGGAGTGTCTCCTATAGGTGTTCTAATGCTAGTTTTGTATGCCCATATTGCGGGACTAAGCTGTAAATGCCAGTCTCGCCCTGATTCATTGACTATTTTCTTTAAGATCTTCAAACTGGTTTTGTTTGTTGTCTTATCTTGACCATTCCCTCATGGATAGTATAAGGAATAGAACCTTGTTTGAATTGGAACTTTTCACAAAGATCTTCCACATCTTTGTTTTGGAAAGGTTTACCGTGATCTGTCAGGATGGTTTGAGGAATTCCATACCGATAGATGATATTATTGAGAATGAACATAGAGATCTATTTCCCAATAATGTAGGTGTGGGTAATTGCTTCCACCCATTTAGTGAAGTACTCTATTTATGTTATGATGTATTTATTTCCATTAGATGAGTATGGTGTAATCTTACCCACTATATCAAATCCCCACATAAAAAATAGCCATGGCAGAGTGATAGGATTGAGTTCTTGGGTTGGTGCATGGATGAGGTCTCCATTAATATGACATTTCCTAAACCTTTGCACATACTTTTTTGCATCTATCTCTACTATAGGCCAGTAGTATCTCATTCGAATGATATTCTTTTCTAAGTTGTTGCCACCTATGTCGTTTCCACAAATTCCTTAAGGTACCTCATACAAGGCTCTCTGGGATTCCGTGGAAGTGAGACATCATAATAATGTTCCATCTAGACTTCTTCTATATAGAGTATTAGTGAGAAGGGTATACCTAGAGCATTGGTGGATGAGGGACTTCTTTTGGTTCCTATACAAGTCAGGAGGGAGGAAGCTACTTTGAAGGTAGTTGTACATGTCATGGTACCATGGGGTTTCAGGACCAACAAGGACACACGATGATTCTATGATTGGTGCTTGATGAGTTGGTATCATGAGTTGCTCTACCAGAAATTGGAATTTGGTTTCATTGCCTGGTATGTTGATCAAGGATGCTATGGTAGCCATCACATCTGTTACTTTGTTTTGAACTCTTGGTACTTTCTCAAATACAATGAAATGAAATGATCTGTGCAGCCTATCCATCTGTTCTCTATATGGGATTAGCTTCTCATCTTTTTTCGTATAGTCATTGTTTACTTGGCTACTGACTAACTATGAATCTCCATAGACTTTGAGGTTCTTAATTCTCCATTGTACAATTTTTTTTACTTTGATGACTAGAGCTTTGTACTCAACTATGTTATTTGTGCATTGAAAGTTGAGTCTGAAAGATTTGGGAATTGCATCATTATTTGGAGTGATGAGTACTATCCTTGCTCTTTCTCCATGGTTTGTGCATGACCCATCAAAGTATAGTTTCCATATTTCTATATTTATTTCTATTGTAAGAATAGACTCATCTGGAAAGTCAGATTTGATATCTGGAAAGTCAGATTTGATAGGCTGATGATCTTGAATGGGTGCATTTGCTAGTTGATCTGCAATCACTTTCCCTTTGATATCTTTTCTGTCTACGTATTATATGTCAAATTCACTTAGGATCATCACCCACTTTTTGATTCATCCTATCACTACTACTTTTCTCAATAAATACTTCAAGGGATCAATGTGTGCTATCAAATTGGTTTGATGGCTTAACATGCAATGTCTCAACTTTTGGGAAGCAAAGACTACTGCTAGACATGATTTTTCAATTGGTGAATAGTTGAGCTCATAGCCTACCAAAGTTCTCCTAAGATAGTACACCCATCGCTCTTTTCCTTGGTCATCATATTGTGCTAAGAGCACTCCTAATTTTGATTTAGTCACTGAGATGTATAGAAGTAGTGGCCTACCTTGTACAGGTGGCACCAGTATGGGAGACTTGAGTAGATAGTCCTTGAATATTTGGAATCCTTGTTCAAATTTTTTTGTCCATATAAATGTTACATCATTGTGTATTAGATGTTGGAATGGATGGCACTTGTCTACTAATTGGGCTATGAAGTGCCTGATGGATTGGAGCCTACCCTGTAAACCCCTTAGTTTCCATAGGTTAGTCGGTGATGGCATGTCCAGTATAGCCTTGAATTTTTAGGGTCTACCTCAATGCCTTGATGTGACACAATGAATCCCAAAATATTTCTTGTAGTGACCCCGAAAGCATACTTTTTTGGATTTAGTCAAACATTGTATTCTTGTATTCTGTCAAATATAGGTCCCAATACTTGTAGATGCTCTTTCTTGAGCATTGACTTGGGAAGAATGTCATCGACATAGTCTTCCATTGTTTTGTGGATGAGATCATGGAAGATTATTTTCATGTCCCTTTGATATGTCACTCCTACATTTTTAAGGCCAAATGGCATGACATTCCAATAGTACGTTCCTGAGGAACATATAATCCTTATCTAGTTATACCTTGAAAAATTTGTCCATTAGTGATAGCATATGGTGTCTTTCTCTGAGATCTACTATCTTATTGATATTGGGTAAAGGAAAGTCATCCTTGGGACAAGCTTTGTTTAGATCCCTGAAATCTGTACAAATTTAGATATGACCACCATTATTTGTTACTCACACTAGATTAGAGATCCAATCTTCATATGGGATTGGGCGTATGAATCTAGCATCTAGTAGTTTCTTCATCTCTGTTTGAATAGTAATGCAACATGTGGATGCATTTTCTATGGATTTTTCTTGAAAGGCTTAGTGTTTGGTACAATGGTAAATGATGTAACACTAGCTCTGGATCTAGGCCTAGAATGTCAGAGTAGGACCCTGCAAAGTTGATCTACCTTTCTTTGAAGAAGCTGATGAACTGCTCTTGTTCATCTAGGGTAAGTGATTTTTCTAAGTAGATATTTTTTCGGTTCTTTTCATCACCTATTTTGACTTCTTCTATCTCTTCAGCTAGGAATGTTGAATTTTCCTCTGTCAAGGGGAGGAGGTCTTGCTTTCCACCTTCTAGTGCCTAAGTGAGGTTTTCACTAGAAGATACGTCTTTCTTTTTCTTTTTGTCATTTTTTGAGTCAGAAAATGCCTTGTGGTTTTCACTTACTGACAATTCATTTCTTCTTTTTATTTTGTTTTTTTGACTGGAAAGAGGAGCTTCCTCCCCAAAATAGGTTGATCAATCAAGGTAAATAGAGAAACCTACTTTTTGGTCTCCTGATGAAATCTCTTCTCTAATTATTTTGAAGTCAGCAATAGCCTCATCATTTTCAAAGATATTGATGTCAAACTGTCCTTGTTGATCCCATTCTATCAGTTTAGGATGTACTAGACAAAGGTCCTCATGGGGGGTGTGTCTGCTTGGGTAAATGGGGCTACAGTGATGGTGCCTACGAACCTAGAATATGATGTGGATGCACCACCTAAGGAATTGGTTTCAATGTGCTTTTCGACATAGTGTTGGTCCTCTATGGTCATCTAGTCAAATAGTATGTTAAGGTGTATGGTGCTGACTGACCAAGGGGAATAGTTTGGGATGGTAGGTTCAGAATCATGGAGGGGTCTCCACTCATACTCATGGAAATTTTTCATGCTAGAACACTCATCAGATGTTTGACTTCCCTCATTAGCTTGGATATCTTCGTTAAGGTTTAATCGGGAGTAAGAGGTTCCCTCTTCAGATGGCAATAATTGTTTAAGTATATTGTTGATTAAGACATGTTCTAGGTTTTTCCCCTGGTGTAACTCTGCTACTTATTCTTGATCAACGGGTATATCTTTGGTGCTAGGAGTGGTTATGTTCTATCCATAGCCTAATCCTCTCTTATTTCTTTGAGTTGGTAGTAAACACAGTTCCATAATTCCTTTATGTCTTTCCCCCAGTCCAGTTGTACCATCATGCCCAAACTTTTGCAGCATTTTAAAGCTAGCTCCATAGGTTTGTACAGGTATGTGTGCTTGAAGTGTGTCTTGATACAACCATGTGTTTATATCTAGATCAAAAGGGTTCTCTTCCATAATGTCTCCCCACTTGAAAAAGGTGGTGGGTGGACATCTAAATAGAATAGGTTCTGTGATTTTAGTTGTTGTCACTGGTTGTGGCGTTTCGTATAACCTTGGTCTTTGAGGCATGTTGGTGATAGTGAAGGCTTCCTCATAGTTGTATTCACCACATCCTTTATTTGTTATGGATATTTGTCCCACTCTTCTAGTTACATCCTTTGGGATAGAATTTGAGGTAGAAGGAATGCTTTCCTCTTGGTTTGAAGGTACTTTATTGTTATTACTACTTCTGATGGTATTGTAGTATTGGAACAGGTTTGGATCTCCCTCAATGATAATTTTTGTCCCCTGGTGTGGGAACTTGATGCACTGATGATATGTGGAGGGTACAACTTGCATCTCGTGGATCCATGGTCTTCCTAGTAGCATTTTATATCCCAACTCTAGGTCTAGGATTTGGAAGGGAGTGTTCTTGACAATTGGGTCTATTCTAACTGGTAGTATGATGATACCTTTGGAAGACATTTCTTCTTCATCATAGGCCCTTATATTGATTCTCCTTGTGACATTAATGCTTAATTTAGAATATCCCAGGTGTTTGATTACTTTCAAAGTACATATGTTTAATCCAGCTCCACCATCAATGAGGACCCAATGGATCATGTGTTTGTGAACTTGGATGAGCAGGTGCAAGGGATCATTATATAAAGGCTTGTGTGGTGGCACATCATTGTCTATAAAGGTTGCATGCTTATTGGAAATAATGTGGTTCACCATGGTTTGGAAGATTTCTGGGGTTATGTCCCTTGGGACACCTACATTTGGAGTGCTTGGTCAAGAGCTTGCTTGTGCTGTGGAGATATGCACAAAAGGTCAAACATAGATATCTATGTAGGCATGCACTTTAGCTGATCCATAAGGCTGGTATGTGGATCAAGAGCTATTGTAGGTTTAGATGGTGTATAATATGTAGAAGGAATTCTTTGTAAGGCAGCCTTGGTATGGTGTGTGGTAACAACACATTTAGCGCTAGGATCTTTGATAGTAATAGTGGCCACACAACTATCTGAGGGATTGATGCAGTTGATGGTGTTGTCACTATTAGCATAGGTGTAGTTTACTTGTTTTGACTATCCACTAGACTAGAAGGTTTTTCCTTTGTTGTGATCATGAAATGTGTCATTGAAATTCATATGATTAATGGTGCCTTTTGATTGGGTGTTGGAGACATCGATAACCCCTATGTCAATTAGGTCTTGATTGACATTTTTTAGTCCATAGAAGTTGGGTGTTTTGTGTCTGTTTACCTGATGAAATTTGCAAAATTCATTGTCATTTTACCACTTTAGTTTGACAACACTATGCTCATATTCTCTAATCTTAGGAAGAGTGATAGCATTGGATTGTATCATCTTTCTTGAGGTTTATTCTATCGACTTCCCCAATAGTGTGAAGTCTCATTTTGAATATGGAAACTGTGGTGGGCACTGTGTCGATGTTTGATTGTTTGACACAGTTGCTGCCTGAATAGTGGGTGGTTGATTTTGAGTGTGTTCTTGTTGAGTGGGAACCATGGGTTGTGGGTTGGCCATAGGTTCTCCTTGTAGTGACACTTTTGGTTGAGCATAGTTGACTATTTTTATGTCAATGACACCATCACTAGTGACATTTTTGTTTTTGTTCCACCACTTGGCTTTATCCGTTGCATTTTTGTTCATGTTTTTGTGGGTAGGGTCTACAAGGATACCTCTCTTGACCAGGTTTTTCTCACAGTGAACTCCTCATTCGATGAGTTGCATAAAGTTAGGAGCTAATTACAATTTTGTTGTAAATGAAATATCTAGAATCAGATTGTCAATGAACATGACTATGAGGTCTTTCTCAGGTACATCATATGTGATTCTATTTACAGTGTTCCTTCACCTTTGTAGGAATTTCACAAAGGTTTCTCCATATTTCTATTTGATGTCATAGAGGTCCTTGATGTTGAACTTGCACTTAGTATTATGATGGAACTGAGCAATGAATTTTTTGGCCATTTCTCCCCAAGACAAAATGCCATGAGGTAAGTGTGAGAACCATTCTATTGCTGGTCTCGCTAAGCTTTGTGGGAATAGTCACATTAGCTATGTCCCATCATGTGCAACCTCGATGAAACTAGAAAATAAATCTCAAATATGTTCAATGGGGTTGGTGCTTCCCATGTACTTGTCAAACATGGGTATCGAGAAATGAGTGGGAAAGGGATACATGTGCAATGAATGATCAAAGGAATATGGGTACAAATCCTCTATGATGTAGGACTTGGTTTTCCCTTGGTTTTGCATGTCCATCATTTGGGTTTGAAGACTTTCCACTTGTTGGATTAACATGTCTATCTGAGATTGAGGAATATTGGTAGTATTGAACCTCTGTGTAGTGGTAGGTATGAGGTTTTTCCTCTGTGTCCCTTGGGTGGGGTCATATGATCTATTCCTTTGGACTTTATATTGGTTCCCCAACATGTGGTTTTGATACTAAGGCATGTGATTGGCCCATGATTGATTCTAATGTGTTTGTTGATGGGTTTGTTGGGTTGGTTATTACTGATATTGAGCTTGGTGTGATCCTTGTATAAGAAAAGGTGTAACCTTGGGTGGAAATTGACTAAATGTAGGATCCATAGAGAGGGATCCCTATGGGAGTGAGGTATTGAGCCCAAGGCTAACAAGATTTGACTACAGTATCAGACAGTCACAAAAGGTTTGCTTCTTGTTTGTGGGAGTGAGGATATAGAATGAGAGCTTGATGTAAAAGTCCATGAGGCTGAGGGTTGAGGTATACTAGTGACCATGGGTGCACTTAGTTGGGAGATTTTCTTTCTTTGTATGGAAGATGTGCTAGCTTTATTTGTTGAGCTAGTCTGATTGGACATAGTATGTGCTAATGTCATTGTTGTTAAAGATAGAAATATTTGGGATATCACAGGTTCTATTTGAGAGGTCAAGTAGTGTTTTGACCTGCAAGAGGGTTTTTGGGCCATATAGTTGACACATTAAATATGGCGGGGAGTTTGAATCCCTTCTTAAAAAACATGACCAAGAAACATTTAGGGTTTTTCTCTATAACAACATCAACAACCTATGCAGAATAGGCATCTTGATCTATGTCTTTGAGCTCCTCCTATGTGACGTCATGGAACAATTCTGATCCCTAGGGATTCTTAATGAAAAGAGCATGACTAGTGTTTCTTAAAGGGTCATCCTCTCATTCTTGTTCCCATGGGGGGAATCGGTTGAAATAGGACTCGTCAGATTGATTTTTAGCCATCAACCTAGTGTAATGCCCTCCATAAGGTGTATGAGACATAGTGTTTTCCAATTTTCATGACTAAAACAAGTGATATAAAGAAAACAAAAAAGATAACCTTTCTAGGAGAGTTTGAGTTATGTTTGGACAAGGGTAATTCTAAGGATAGATGTTGATTTATCTTGATCTCAAAGACTTGATGATGTAAAAATGGGATTTTTTACTATTGCCTGGGACAAAGTCACTGATAGAGAGATTGATGATTTTGAGATAACGAGGTCAAGATATTTCAAGTCTAAACTTTTGAATTAACAGTACTTAGAAAATAATCATGCTTCTCAAAGAATAGATAATCTTTAAATTTAGATTCACACAATGCTCTTCATGTTTTTATTGGATAGACACTAATATTTTACACAAAATGAGGAGTCTTTTCAAGATTTTTTAGGAAAAAATGGGTGTTTTAAAGTTTTTGATAACGTGTAGGAAACCTCCATCGATTGCAGTAAAGTGAGAGGTTTATTGCGATAATCTATCACCGATTGCGGTTATAAACAGGTCAATGCAGAAATAAACAAAATGATTGTGGCAAGATTCTATCAATTGTGGTAGAATGTGGACAATTGCAGTAAAGGGGAGACAATCTAAAAAAGGGATTTTGAATGATTTATCTGTCTGGAAAAATTGATTTCTGGAACAATGTTTCTGATTTGCAGATGAGTTTTATTGTTGATACCCTAGAATTTAACATGTTGGACTCATTTTGATAGTTTTGAGGTTTTTTTTGAATTTTGGAAAATGATCAAAGAACAAGCACAATAGACAATGTGTTTTGAAGAATAAAGACTCGAATGTGTATGTTCAACAACTTTTTCAAGTTTCAAATGTTATCACAAGGTCTAAACAAAGAACAGTCAGATTAATCTAATTCAAATGGCTTCAAAATATAATATTATAGGCCCAATGCTTGAATGTCTATTAGCTCACACAGAAAGTGTCACACTACTAGGAAACGAAGGTCCATGACATAGGAGCCCATGTTTTCTCCATTGCCAAATATTGTTGTCATGATAGTGAAGATCTCTTTCACTAGCACAAATACCTTGGAACACATATGCTGTGAATCTTGGGGGGAAATTTTGCAACCCTTTGCACTATAAATAAGGTATATGTTCAAAGGTAAACCAGGTTGGCCTCTAATTAACAAGGTTGTAGTAGGGTCTATGACATCTATCCAATTGGTTTGTACATGTGTGACTCACTTAAGAGCCTAGTTGACCACATTGGCTCTTTAGGGATATTCACTTGATCCAAACTATCATCAACACACCTTTCCCGAGCTTGGCTAGATATAAAATGGAACTTTGGTTTATGTCTTGTTTATATACCGATCAGAAGAATTATCGATGTAAGGTTGTTCTCTAAGGAAGAAGCACATTCCCTAGACAAACCTCTCTAAAAAATTATAAAGGTGTTTAATCTAACTAATTTTGCAAGCGCACCAAAGACCCAAGACACAAGGTTAATTGTTTAAACCCCAAAGATTGAAATATGAACTAAGCAAATTTCCCACACAAGCACAAGTGTTTAGTTTTAAGCCCAAAGTAGACAATGATTGCTTGTTCAATTTTAATGCACCAATTTTGAAATGTTGTTTTCTTTTGTTCAATTCTTAAACTCCACGTTAATTTTAAGCACCAATTCTGAAAATGTGAGGTTTGAAGATTTTTGGCATACAACATTCTTTTTAAGCACTAAAATGACAAATGAGTGGCTTTTAGGTTTCTTTCTTAGACAAGTTCAGACCAAAAACTATTGTAATGAAAAAAAATGTAATCGAGAAAATATTTGAAATACCTGATACTCACAAAGGCTCACTTTTCTGTGTTCTCAATGATTTGTCCATTCCTGGATAGAAACCAAGAAAAAATTTAAATAGAGAATTTGGATCAGATAAGCAATATTTCTATTGATTGTGGTAATTGAATGGAAAATATGATAAAGCATAATCAATTGCAGAAGGATGTTGTCGATTGTAGTAAAGCACTTCTGATTGCGGTAAAATGCTGATGATTTGGCATGGATTAGTTAATTGTGGTAAATTATATGCGATTGTGGTAAACTAGTGTCGATTGTAGCACACATCAGTCCATTTTGGCATAGAGAAATAAAAAATACATGAATAATGATAGAAAATAAGTGTGAAACCCTTACAATGATTGCAAAAATTAACCAGACAATTACGAAAATCTTCTGTTAACTGCGGTAAACTACCAGCAATTGCCAAATTACAAGTATATTGAGAAAAAAATGAAAAAAGAATTCTACAACTATCAGATTTGTTGGTACTCAAATCGACAGATTGGATTTCCTATGGAATTTCCAATCCAATGTTGGGAAACCTGAGTGATTTGGCCAACTAACAAGTCACAACCAAGGCAAGGTTGGAACTTCTACAATTCTGGCTCTACAAAACCAAGGCTGGTAGGCCTATACCTTGACTTAT
>MU227881.1:2245305-2261541 GCA_018584345.1 Thuja plicata | reverse complement strand
AATGATTAGACCAGTGCCTTATTCTACCATGGGCAATAGAGTCAAGATCATTCCAATCTTATGTTCAACCTTAGAGACAGTTTTACAAGAAAAATTATCACTTAAAAGGTGTTATGGAATGTACATGCAACCTAAAACAAATTCAGAGATATTTCAAATGTGTAATACTTCTCAGATGATAGACCAATTGACTAAGGCCTCAATAAACAAAATTTAACCATGCAAAATGAGAAAACCAATTGAAATATAGACTATGAATCAAATCAGGAAGCATGCACATCAAACTATCACTTTGAAGAAGTTCTATTGGTTTATCCGAGGGACTAATTGTAAAATGATAATGAAACTATTACACATGTGAAAGAAAAAGGACTTATCTCTATTGATTTAAAAAAAATAGTACATCTAGGTCCATGTTATACTTGTTGATTAAAAACTATCCAAATATGTGAAATTGTATTATATTATTCCCTCTATTTACATTTTACATTATGTATGTATATGTGTTTGAGTGGCTTTCACACCTTTTTAGGGTGAAAAGACACAACTCTTATTACAAATTATTTTGAAAAAATAATAAACTAAAAAATAACTACCTAACTTTCGGATTTGGCTTTGGTTGAAAATCTAAAAAACCTTGTGAAAATATAATATTTCTATTGGAGATAGGAAATTTGATTTCCCAAACTGGGTCATTTTTAGATTTTTAAAATTCAACCATCTTTATCCTCTGTCAAAATGATCTTTATAGCAGGTCTAAATTCCAGCATTTTTTGATGGCTTTGATTAGTTAGTTCTATTTATTTGTGCCATAAAGCTTACTTAGTTTGATCTTTTTTTATGGAGAAACATGCTTCTTGACAATGGATTGGGACTTCTAAATTATCAAAATTTAGGGTACCACCACGATCGAGGGCAAAAAGTTCTTTCTATCATCTGCAAGTGATATTTGGGTTGTTTGATTCACATTGGGTTCACCAAAACGTACGTAGGATTCAAGATTTATAACACTCTCATTTAATAGGGTTAGTAGCACTGATTTACAATGGGGGAAATCAATCAACTAACTACTAATAACAAAATTATGAATCAATAAAATGTACAATAAAATAAGAGGAAAACAAATGAATGCAAACCAAATTGCTTTTAGCTTCTATTGTCTCTCTCTACTCCTTCCAAAATGTTGTTTGTGTGATGCTCAGTATTGGTGTGGGCAGTGTCTATGGCTTGGGAGCATCAAGAATATGATATTGAATGTGTGATCACAAGATGACTTGAATGCTAGAATGAATCTGATAGAGTAATGGCGCATGTGAACTTAAAATCCTAGATCCTTTAAATAGTTATGAAGGGTGTATTATATAGAATATGGAAAGGAGATAAATGGTTGAGATCAATCCTAGAGATAGGAAGATGAACAGTTGAGATCAAAGGGAGCTGGAGAATCCATCAGTAAACTCCACCTCTTCAACTGGGAGAGAGGAGATAGATTTTGGTTAACTTAAGAGCTAATTTTGAGTTACCTTTACAACTAAAGAGGTAATTTGGAGTTACATTTTTGAATTGAAGATGTGAGTTGAGAAACCCACGTAATCAGGAATCTAATTAAGAGTTATCTTTATGAACACCAATAAAGGATTTAATTCAATTTTTAAATTAAAGTATTCAACATGTGAGATAATTGAATTCTTTTTGGTTTAGAATTGAACTATTGAAATAAATTAAATTAATTTAATTGAAATTAATTTAATTAGAAGAATTAGTTAATAAGTTTAAATACTTGAATTTAGACTTTAGGAAATTGAATTTAATTAATTAATAGAGATTAATCAATTAAGGTTAATTAATTAAATAAAGTTAATTATTTAATTAATTTTGGGGATTTGATTAGATGATTTGGGGATTGAATTTATAAGGAAATAGATACTTAATTAATGATTAAAAAAATATTAATTAATACATAAAAATTAGTGTTTTTAATGTAAGGTCGCAAGTCTGTCCATTTAAGGGTGTCTACAAGAGTTAGTTGGTAAAGCAAAGAGTAGTTGGTGAAGATACTAGTCAGTAAAGAACCGAGAAAGACAAGCACCGAGAAGTGAATGATAGTTACCGAGCTGAGAGTTTATTGAGTCATGAAATTTAGTTACCGAGAAAGGAATAGTTATTGTAAACATGGATTAGATTGACATTTAATGCAAAGGCACAATAATCTAGAAGATTCCAAAGACAAAGAAGTTAGTTAAAAGATCAACGATTGAGAAAATTCAAGGTGATAATATATGGTAAATATTAAGTGGAAAAATGATGATTTTATTTCCAATAAAAGTGTAAGTCATGAGGTAATGGTTACACGGTTCACTGAGTACCAAATACATTGAATTTTTTCATAAAGATGATCTGATGGTTGAGAGTAAAAGAAGGAAAACCTAAATAATAAGATAAAGAGGAAAAAACATTGTTTATATAAAGGATGAACTTGAATGAGAAAAAGGTTGAGTTGAGAAAAGAAGAAGTGTGGATGACTAGCACTAAGTACAAAACAACACTGAGTATAGAGTAGTTACTACAGAACAATGAAGATGAAAAAGTTTGATGTTACTGAGTGCATTATGAGGTAAAGAATCATTGAGCATAGAGAGTCTTAACAACATGTGTTGATGCATTTTCACTAACATATGTGTATTGAGTTTTAATATTGTATTGAGAAGAGTGTAAATCCCATTATTGTGTAGACCCTAATAGGTCTCATTTTGTAAATCCTTTAACAGGGTACATCTCTTAGGTTAGAGGTTGTAAAATCCTTTAGCAAGGTAGATTGTATAAGTATCTTGTACTCCTAACGAGGTAAGCTATCAGAAGTAGATAAAAGTTGTAGCTCTAATCGAGCAACCCTTTTACTCCAATAGTGAGGGATTGTGTGTGTCATCCCCACCACATTTTTTTCCTCTAAACAAGGATTTTCTACATGACCAAAAATCATGGTGTTATGAGCTATGTTTTCATGTTTTAGTTTATATGTTTTATAATTTTTATTTGCAATGTATTCAGTTCGGTAAATGTTCAAAATATATGTTAAAAAAATTTGGACTATTTATTCACCCCTCCCCTCTCAGTACTTAACTTTCCATACTAAATCCAGAAGGATATTCTCTAAGATAGGTCTTAAGGTAGGTTACCATTAGTTGAGGAATGTGGAAAGTGATATCCACAAGACAACATTTCATATGAGATATGGGCACTATGAGTTCATTGTAGTTCCATTCAGTCTCACAAATACTCCAGATGTATTCATGAGTCTCATGAATGGAGTATTCCACACATTCCTTGACAGATTTGTGGTAGTCTTCCTTGATAACATATTGATATATTCTCATGATGGGGAGGAGTATGAGGAGCACTTGAGGTAGGTAATATAGTGTTTGAGAGATGATCAGTTGTATGGAATCTTGTCAAAGTGTGCATTCTTCTAATCATAGGTCAAATATATAGGGCATGTCATTTAGGTGATGGGATTTTAGTGGACCCATCAAATATTGATGCCATCATGATTGGACAACACCTATCACTATTATTGAGGTCAAGAGTTTTATGGGTTTGGCAGGATATTATAGATGTTTTGTTGAGGATTTTCTAGAGTTGCGCATCACATCACTTCTCTTCAGTGAAAGGGAAAGAATTTTGAGTGGAAACAAAATTGTGTGAGGGCCTTTCAGGAACTCAAGAAAGCACTTACCAGCACACCTATTCTTGACATGTCAGATCCATCAATGGATTTTTTTTGTGCATAGATGCTTCCTTGGATGGTTTGGGATAAGTTCTTATGAAGAATGGTCAAGCCACTACATATGAGTCTAGAAAAATTAAGATTCATGAGCTCAAATACCCTACCCATGACCTTGAGCTCATAATAGTGGTGCATGCTTTAGCAATATGGTGACACTTTATCTTAGAACATTGGTTTGAGCTACACTTAGATCATTAGAGTTTGTAGTATATATTCACTCAGACTAACCTTAATGCTTGTAAGAGAAGGTGGATGGAGTTCCTATGTGAGAATGATTTTTATGTCCATTACGTCAAAGGGAAAGAGAATATGGTTGTAGATGCATTGAGTATGATATTACATGAACTTTATTTTATGTCCACTGGTATGGATTTAAGGGATCGTATACTATATCACTCGCATGAGGATGAGATATGTATGCAAAGATTTGTCAATTGGTCCGATATTAGAGACCCCTTGAGGGGAAATATGTTGATTACTCATTGGAGTCTGATGAAATTTTACATCATAGAGGACGCATCTATGCACCTTCTTTCGGGGGTGTGTGATTTTATTATGATGTGCATCCCAGATTCAAGAAGATGCACATTCATTTAAGACAATTTTATCATTAACCAAGCATGAGGTAACACATAACAGAGTTAGTAGCCCAACGCCTTGAGTTTTAGAGAGTTAAGGTGGAGCACTGCCATCTTGGTGGGATTCTTCAGCCTCATGAGGTACCTGAGTGGAAGTGGGGAGCCATATCGATGGATTTTAATATTGGTCTTCCTATGTCGTCTCATCACCATGATGCCATCATGGTGACAGTTGACAAGTTGACCAAAGTGGCTCACTTTTTACCTATTTGTACTACATTCATAGCACTAATAGTGGTACAGGTGATCTTGTGATATATTGTCACACTTCATGAAATTCCTCATAAGATCATCTGGTAGAGATTCTCTCATTACTTCATCATTTTGGAGAGCGTTACAAGAAGCATTAGGCACAAGGTTCAATTTTAGTACAACCTATCATCCTGAGATAGATGACCAGACTGAGAGAGTCAACTAGGTGTTAGAGGATATGCTATACATGTATGTGATGGACCATCAGGTCAAGTGGGAGGAGTACCTGCATTTAGTCAAGTTTTCCTATAATAATGGGCACCATATGTCATTGGGTATAACACCTTATCAAGCCTTTTATGGTAGGCTTTGTAGGACATCATTGAGTTGGGATAAGATAGATGATAGAGCATAGTTAATCCAAGAGATGGAGAAATAGGTAGACTTGATTAGGCAACATCTTATAGAGGCTCAGGATAGACATAAGAAGTATGTGGATACAAACAGGATTGATCATATTTATATGGTTGGTGAAAAAATCTTCTTGAGATTGTGGCCTCATAAGAGTCCAATCCATTATGGAAAGGGCTCTAAGCTTGCACCTCATTTTGTGGTACCATTTGAGATCCTTGAGAGGATAGGACCAGTTTCTTGTCATCTAGCTTTGCCACCTATCATGTCACACATCCACAATATGTTCCATGTTTCTATATTGAGGAAGTATATTTATGATGAATCTCACATTACCGATTGGGGTGCCTTACAGGTGGATTCAAATGGGAAGCTAACATTGGAGCCCATTTGTATATTAGCATACCAAACGTTGGCCCTTCAAGGCTGAGAGATGGACTAAGTTAGGTCTAGTAGGATTTCTATGATGAGGTTACATCATCATGGGAGGACATAGCATAGATGAGAGAATAGTATCTCCATATTTTTATGAACTCTAAGAGAAAGTTCATGCTCAGGGGGAGGGTGTGAGGCCCTACCCCAACCCATCATAGAATTACTTTTATTTTATGATAGACATAGTATTTAACACTCTATTTTGATGCATTATAGACTATTACTCTACACGAAAAGGACTTGATCACATTGGATTTTGGATTCACCTTGTTTTATGATGCTCATGACGATGACTCTATGATACATTAATGATTTACATTAGGTTTATTTGATTTAATGAATACTATGATGATGCAATGGATTATAGATGTTTTATGTAGAGTAATTAGGAAATCGTAATTGGATTCAATTATGATAAAATGTGATTTCATTAAAAATTAAATGTTAGGTTCTTAAATATTGTTTATATGTGCATATGACTTCATGTGGAAAGTAGTTTAATTATTTATGACATGTTGAATTGTTAAATTGTTGTGTGATGATATAGATTTTTTGTAAATGCCTGAATGATGCTTATTTCATATATTGTATATACATGAGATTTCTTGGACTACTAATATTTGGATTTAGTGTGCAAGAAATTTCACCATGGAAATAAATCAGGAAACCAGTGCAAAGCCAAGGTTGCATATAATGAAGAGATAAAACCTTGTTGTGATGTGTTTTAATTCATAAATGTGATGTGTATGATGGTATTAGTTATTATCTATAAAATTTAATTATGTGATTATCCTAATGGTCTTGTCATGTGTGTATGTGATGTGTAATTTTGTAGTGTCGCTTGACAATAGTAAAATGTTTTTTGGTATGACACTTACCCTAGGGTTATCTTGTAGTGTTCCTATGTAGACCCCTTGGTTAGGAAGCCATAAATAGATTAAACTCACTTGGAACCCGTAGGTAGACTTTAGGTGAGTTATTAGAGGGTTAAATGAGCCCCTAGAGTGTAATTAGGGTCAATTTTAACTACCCCAGTTGGTGTATTATGGGTTGGGATTAGATTTTGGTAAAAATAGAGCCCATAACTCATTTTTGACCCATTTAATATATCCCTAAAGTCATGTGGAAAAAATTGGGGTATGAGAAAAGAGGAAAAGCCCATTCCCTTTTCCCCACTTTTGGTCTCCATATCATTAAGAGGGGAGAAAAGAATGGGAAAAAGGGCCTTTCTTGAGCCATACCTTCTTTATGAGAGTTGGTTGGCAGGTTGGTAGGAAGCCTTTTAGTAGATACTTTGGAGAAACTTGGGGGTTGTTCACCCACTCTCTAATTTTAGAGACTTGCTAGAATTAGTGGATACTTTTTAGAGGAAGATAGGATTTGGGAAAAATGAAACTCTTCTACAACTCATTGCCATAATCTTGGACTTAGGTTGGTGGATGCTCTCCATTCTTTGTTACTTTACTTTTTGAATATGCATGAGTGTTGAATTATTGTAGTGTAAAATTGTTGTGTGCTTGTAATAGAGAATTAATGGATGTGTTCTTTTTATATTGTGTTTTCTTTATTTTGTGTTGTAAAATTTTTGCATGGGAGTTCTCAAGGCACACTCACCCTTGGGAGGGAAGAGTGACCTTGGGGCTGGAGGGAAATTTGGACAACTTTTGAGTGTAGAGTCTCTCCTCATGTAGGAGAGGGAGAAAATATGGAGTATGAGCTCCATGATGCCATATTTTGTGTATGTATTTGGAGGCCATAAGGGGAGTTTTAATATCTTCCCATTTGGGGTTCATAAGGTATTTTACAGGCTTTGTATTGAAGAGAAAGAATCTAGTTTGTATGCCTTTTGGATAAATTTGTGTTTCATTATTTTGGAAATCTCATCATAAGTACTTATTCCACCTTCACCCTATGTTTTGGGTCATTTTGAGACCCTTTGTGAAGCCTTGGAAGGGAGTTATTTGTTTCTTTTGGTGGATTGTTGCTTATAGTTTAGTTTGTATGTACCCCATCTTTTCTTGGTTCCCCAAGCTCGGGGGTATCCTCTTAAAGGCCTAGGTTGGGAGGTTAGCTCCCATTGTCAAGCTCTTTGTATTTTGGAGGTTTGGGCTTATGGTTTGAAAGGAATATGATGTGAAGAAATATTATGGTATGAACTACTAAGGTTGTTTTACATTGTTGCAAAGTTGTAGTTCAATGAAAAGATTGCAAAGTGGGGGTTTCCACACTATTCTGATTAAGTAAAAATAGGATTTGAAAGGTTCCAAAACCTTGTACAAAAAGATAATCATTACTGATCAAACCAATAGGTAGAGCACAACACAAAAAAGGGGCCCATGGCCCTACAATCAATAAATAGAGAGAGACAACACAAAAGAGCTTGAGAGAAAAAAAAGATAGCAAGAAAGGAAAAGATGACAACTAGCACATGTCCTTCATCTCTTTAGCCTGAGTGACTAAGAGTTCCATGTTTCCCTCTGAGACTTTCAAGTCTTCCAGGTCTGCATCTTTATTCTTGGCACTGGCTTGAGTTTTATTCCTTGGTCCCATACTCTCATTGGTTTCTTTAACTTCCTCTCCCCTGTTAATCTCAAGCTTCTCCACCAACTTCTTACTATGGTCCCCTGAAGCTTTAAGGATGTGGAAACTCTGATCACTGATCTTCTTGAGAGTGGTCTCCATCTTTTCAACTTTTTTCTCAAGGATAGTAATTCTATCTTCATGCCTGTCATTTTCAGAATCTTTTCTAATTTTGTTGATTTTCTCTTTCAGTTCAAGCATAGTACCGCCAAGCTCCCCAAAGGCCTCCGCTTTACTAAAAGCTTCCATCGATTCATTCAAGCAAGTAGCCATAGTTTTATCACCAAAAGTATCTATCTTTATCATGTTCACAATATTTCCCTATTCTTTAAGGTCAGACTTCATAAATTCATTATCCTAAGCGATGGTCTCTAGAAAATGACCAAAAGAGAGGATGTTGTCCTTTTGATCTTGCCCAATATTTATACCATCATTTTTTTTGGAAGGTTTATCTCTCACTTGGGTTGTGTGCACATTGTTGGTCTGCTTGTTGTGAGGAGTAGAAACATCAGCCACATTGCCAGTAATCTTTTTATCCTCCTTCATACCCTGAACCTCCATTTTTTTCTCAACCTCTTTAGTGGAAATTTTCTTCTTCTTTCTATTCTCAGGGTTAAAAATGTAAAACTCCTCTTCCTTAGAGGAAATAAAGAGACCCTTGTTAATTTTGTTTTCTTTTACCCTTCATAGCCTCAGATTTTTTATCCTTGATGAAGGGGATTTTTCTCTTGTTCTTCCTACAATTAGTACCCTCATCCTTAGTTTTGATATCTTTGAGGTCAAACTCAGAGTCTGAGTCCTCAATCTTCTTCTTCAATTTCATATTTTTGGAAGTGTTCCCTTTTGTTATCCCCTTCCCTTTAACACAAGGACCCATCATTCTCTTTGATTCATCCTCTGTATCTTCTTCTAACTTTTCTCCCGGATCCTCTTGCTCAGTATCCTCATCTCTAGGGGTGTTTCCCTTAAGGAAGGGCTTATAAATTTTTTTTCAATTTCAAAAAATTATAGATGAGGACCATAATCCCCTGATGAGAGGCATGGTCATCTTTTTGATCAGTCTGAAGGTCCTTCATTGTATTATTCAAAGATCTCATGAGATAGTAATGGATGCTAATTTTCTTCATCATGCCTAAAGTGGTTCAAAATGACAAAATGGTGCTTGTAGGCCCTAGAAACCTACTATCCAAGGTTATATAGCTAATCATAGCATATAAGATAAAATACCAAGGTGACTAATATTATTACGACTAAATTACCCACCAACCTTTTTAACCATTCTAACCACCTCTTCCTCATCTTCTGGAAATATTTTGTAGGCTCTATCTAAATAGCTCCTGTCCCTATAGAATTTTATTTCATCCATCAGAAGACTCGTAGCTTCAGAAACCAAATCCTCAGTAATATCAACCCATTGGTTGTGAAGAATGATATTTCCATTCTTCCAGTTCCTGGTGAAGAACCTCATGATAGCTAGGTTACATCCTTGAAGCTTCTACATGTAAAAAATAAAATCAAATTTTTTAATTATCTCCCAAACAATCTCATTTTGATTTCACTCAATGCAACTAGGCAACTCAAAATGTTTCTTGTTACCACCCATTTTCCTATTATCTATTTTTTTCTCTACATAAAACTTTTGAATAATCTATACTCAAACTTCTTGGTGTTAATAACCTTTTTCACAATTGCCCAGAATCCATGAGAAGTGGCATGAGTATAACAAGTGGCAGTAATGGACATGACAACTTCATTATTAATCCTTACAAAACTCATTTTTTTCAATCATTAATTTACTATTTTTCATTCCTTTGAGTTTCATGGATGCTTTCCCTGAAAATAATAGATCTCATCTGGTACGGTATAATTTCTTCATTCTACCATGAGGTGATCTTATCATTTCTATAGGCGTAATTGGTAGCCCAGTAACAACCACCATTATTTCACAATAAGCATGGGTGATGATGCAATTTATCATTGTATTTTTGATATCCTTTTCATTTTTATAATTTTTTCAATCAACCATGAAGTAGGAGAAACACTATTAAGGAATTTAATAATGTTCATGGACTCCCCTTCTAACCAAAGGTTGTTATAGTTTAGTTCCTTAGCTAAGAGAAAACCTTTGTAAGTCATCATTGCCTCAGCCACATGGTTGTTTTGGATTCCAATATGGATATCTCTCATCACTTTGCATATGCCTTTTTCATCACATATCACCACACCATAGCTAGCAGTACCAGGATTTCCCTTAGAGGCACCATCAAAATTCACCTTCATCCATCCAATTGGTGGATTTTCCCAAACAAAATCATCCCTAGCATTTCTAGAATCTTCACTTTTATCTTGAATTCTCCAATTCTTTTAAATAGAAATTTCCCCTTCCTCCCTAGTATTGGTGTTAACTTCCATGATTTTGTAGTTTTCAATTTTCAGACTTTTAGTTTTTTCATATTAAATCTTTGGGAGGTTAGTCTTGTCTCTGAAAATTATATCATTTCATTCTTCCATATGGCCCAACTAACATGAGGTAAAGCAATTTTCCATATCCTTTTTATTTCCTTGTTCCTAATTATCATATCCAAACAGCTAAAGATACTTTGGATGTCTGAGGGGAAGACCCAATCTAGCTTGAAAGAATTCAGCAAAAGAGACCACAACTCATGAACAAAGGAGCATTGAATAAATAAGTGATTAACACTTTCTTCTTCTTTCCTGCACAAGAAACACATGTTAGGTAAATACAAACCCCTTATCTTGAGATTATCAATAGTAAGGATTTTATTTTGGATCATCATCCAAAAGAAAATATTAATTTTGAGAGTCAGGCATTTTATCCAAGCTTTAGCCCATTAAGGAACCTCATAGTTGTCATAACTCTGATTATAGGCTGATGCCACAGAGAATTTTCCACTAGAGGTAAGTTTCTATATAATATTATCTTCCTCATCATATAATATTATTTCTCTGATGGTTAAATTCAAAGAGTAAAGGGTAGGATCAATAGTAGTAATATATATCCACTAGTCATTCACCCAATAATCAGCAACTCTAGGACCAATTTTGAGTTTACAAAGTTTAGCAAGGTGACCCTAGAGAGGGTTCTTAGCTAAAGAAGAATCCCCAATCCATATATATTCCCAAAATTTGACATTATCCCCTCTACCAATTTTCCACTTGACACCCTTACTAATAGTATTTTTAGCTTTGATAACATTCTTCCAGATACATGACCCAATATGATTATCATCACTGATCAGAAAATCATGGAGAGAGGGGGTGTTCCTTTTATATTTATTATTCCATATAGTTATCCATTCCCCCTTAGAGATAAAACCTCTCCATCCAGGCTTAGAAATAAGGGAATCATTCATGTACCTTATTCTTCTAATTCCAAGACCCCCTTTAAATTTAGGCATACAAAATTTTTCCCAAGAAATAAGGGCAAATCTCTTTTTATTTTCAACTTCAAACCAAAGAAAGTTTCTTTCAATTTTTTCAATAGCAGCAGCATATTTTTTAGATATTCTAAAAAGGCTCAAAGAATAAATGGGAATAATCTGAAGGGAGGATTTTAACAATTGGACTTTGCTAGCTTGACTCAGAAGCCCCTTTCCATCTAGCAAGCTTTCTATGAAATTTATCAACAATATAACTCTAGAAGGCTTCAGGGGGATTGAGACCAAGGGGGAGACCCAAATAGGTAGCAAGAAGCTGACCAATTTGACATCTCATAATTCTACTAATTTTTGTCTACATGTAATCCGGGGTATTGATGAAAAAGACAAAGCTTTTATTCCAATTGATAGTTTGACCAATAGCATTGCTATAATTATTAAGAACATTTTAAAGATTCCTAGCTTCCAAAACAGAGGATTCCCCCATAAATTTAGAATAATCTACAAACTATTGGTGGGAGAAAAAAAATTTGGAAGAGGAGGGCCCCTTAAGGTCATCTTTTTGGACAACACTATCAATGAACCTCCCCAAACATTCAGCCAAGATAACAAATAGAATAGGAGAAAGAGGATCCACATTCCCTATACCCCTTGAGCACTTAAATAAAGGGGTGGGAAAGCCATTATCCAACACAGATAAAGTAGCAGAAGTAACAAGCTGCATCATAATCTTATCACATTTGTGATTGAAGCCAAAAGAAATAAGAGTTTTCTAAAGAAAACCCCAGTCAACTCTATCATAAGTTTTAGAAAGATCAATTTTCAAGATAAGCCCTTCTTTCTTGGGAAAGGACAAAGAATGAATATTTTCATGAACAGTAATAATGGAGTCTCAAATCTATCTACCAGGAACAAAACTAGTTTGTTGATGGGACATGATCTTGGGAAGGAGAACCAACATTCTAGAAGTGATCACTTTAGAGATTATCTTATATGTAGCATCAGCTCCAGCCTCTTTAGGGATAAGAGCTGTAAAAGTTCCATTTCTTTCTTTAAGGATTATTTTTGAACCAAAAAATTCTTTGACAACATGAGTAACATCTTTCCCAATAATAGACCATTAGTCTTGAAAGAAGAACATGGGATAGTCATCAAAACTTGGGGATGTACTGCCTTCAAAGGAAAATATAGCCTTCCTGATTTCTTCATTAGATGGAATAGCATTGAGAGAAAGATTGTCATTATTAGTGAGAATTGTGGGAATACTAACCAAAATTTCCTCTTGAAGGTTCTGGTCCAAAGATGTTATTCTGGGAGAGAAGATTAGAAAATCAATCTTTTTCTTCCTTATAAAGTTCCTCCTCCTTCTCCACAACTCTGTCATTAACTTTGAGCTTAGAAATTTTATTAGCAGCTTTGTACTTATAGCGTCGTATGAAATTTTTTGGAATTTTTATCCCCTTCTCTTAGCTAGGTGTTTCAAGATCTTTACTTCCAAAATATTTCTTCTTTGTGCATAATATCATGATACTTGATCAAGAATTCACTCTCCTTCTCCTTGGGAATGTTCTTGTAGCCACCCTTTTGTATAGAGTCCTAAATATTTTTGAGTTCTAGCATAATGTTAGTCTTAGTGGCACAAATGTTACCAAAATTTTCTTTGTTCCAAGCCTAGATATTGTCTTTAACATGTATGAGCTTATTGGAAAGTCTATACATAGTTGTAAGTTCAATTTTGACCTACCACAAGTCTCTTAATTTTTGCACCATATCAGGATGGATACTCCATATTTCCTCAAATCTGAAGGGGAAGTTTCTTTTTCTAGAGGTGGGATCAATAATGAAGGAAAGGGGGTAATGATCAGATCCCACTCTAACAAAAGGAGTCAGAGAAAAAAAATAGAGATGATACCAGTCATCAATAATAAGGGCCCTATCAAATCTCACCTGGATAATATTCTCACCTTCTCTTCGGTTAGCCCAAGTGTAGTTCACACCTTGAACATCAATGTCAATGAGGGCTTGATTAGAAATAAAGTGCATCAGATCAAGTCCTCTATCTATATTGGCTTCCTCAAATTTTTCATGTTCCTTAAAAGGGGTATTAAAGTCTCCCATTATAATCCAACTTTCATTTACAAAAAGATTCCTAACCTGTTCAATATTTTTCCATAATTTATGTCTCCCAATCTTAGTGTTGGGCACATAAATATTATTAAGGATCCAAGTAGTGTCATCCTTAATATGTTTAAATATAATACAAGCCATTTTATTGTCCTGGCTAATGAAATCACCTTTTATAACATCTCCATTCCATATAGTAGCTATACCTCTAGAAGCTCCCTCCACTAAAAACAATTCTTGAAAAACTTAAGATTTTCTACCTTATCCTTAGACATTTTAGTCTCTTGCATCAAAACTATATTAGGTCTATTCTCTTTAGCAATACTTCTAATTAGATCTTTCTTGTGGGGATTATTTAATCCTCAAATGTTCCAAGATATGATCTTCTTTACTTTTTAAATAAACTGACCTGGGTGATGGTCTTCTGGGTACCATCCACTTTGTTTTTAGCTGCCTCTTGAGCTCTTTTCCTTGAACTAGGAGGTCTCCCTAGAGGTGAGAGATGGATCAAACCAACATCAGGATTATTTCTTTGGCATTGCTTTGAGCTTTAGAAGTCTGGTTCTTCTTTCCCTTAGATTTCTCTATAATAGTAAAAGGATTATCATTTTCTTGGTTTCCCAATACCTTGTCTATTTCTTCCTGATCCCCCCATTTTGACATTTTTAATTCCTCAGACTTATTTATCTCTATGGAGGGAGAAATTTGAGTCATGTTAGAGAGACCAAGTCCCAAAACTATGTCATGTTGGGCATCTTCAAACTCTTTCTCCATTGATATCGGTGGTGTTCCCCCTTGTTGTGTATTAGACTTTATCATCTCTAGAGTTGATGAAAATTGTCCTCTTGATGATTTTGACTATTTTGGATCTAAGAGGCTTTGTTATCTTGTATTCCCATCTCAGAAGTTTCATGAACAAAACCACTTTTCTAATCTTCCTTATTGTCATTCTTTGTTTTCTTCCTGGCCTCTGTTTCATACTTATCCCAGTTTTCTAAATCTTTTTGCTGACTTGTCTAAAATATAATTTTCTCTATATTATTATCATTATTTTGACCTTCTTTGGAATTTTCATTATCATCATTCCTTTCCTCAATATTACTAGGATTAGAGCTTACCACTCCATCTTAGGGCTCTCCATCCTTTTCAATGTGTTTCCAAATCTTCTTCTGCTATTTTTTCTTAGGTATATTAGTCGGACAAGTTTTTTCCCAATGGCCATCCTTTTTACACCAAAAAAAGGAAAAGGGTATTGATTCATAATCTATATTTTTCATCTATTTCCCAATTTTAGACTCAATTTCTATTTGTTCTGGCATATCAACATCAGGGACTATTCCAACACAAATTCTGGCATGTGTTAATCTTCTTCTTGAGGCTGTGATAGGGTCTATAGACAGAAGTTCATGAAATGAGATGGCTATCCCAACAAAAACATCTTCATGCCAATATTCAAGAGGAAGACTAGGTATCTTGACCCAAACATGGATTTGGACTATGAAGTCCTCATTAAGAGCCATGTTAGGATACCATTTCTGTAAAATCATTGTACTTCTTCCTATGCTCCACAATCTGCTACTGATGATATGCTTCCTATCTTCTTCACATGACAAAAAGAAGGAAAGATATCCTTTATTCATGGATATAACATCCACATGTCCTTTAAGTTTCCATTTTTTGTCAACAAAAGCTCTGACAACTTCAATATTAGGTCCAACCCTGATGAATTGACCCACTAGAGAATTTTCCATTTTTTTGATATTATGGTCAATCACTTGATCAGGAATAGAAATAGTGTATTTCCCTTCAGAAATATTTGATATATTCCTAAAAGGAAAAAAAATGGACTTGCTTGTAGGTCTAACACCAAAGAGAGAGGACCATTTTCTTGTCTCAGTTCCCATGTTAGGCCCCCCACCTGGGTCCTTGATACCTGTGATTCCATCCTTTTTCTTATTTTCATCATCTTCTCCATTTGAGGCAGGTTGGATTCCCCATGTGGCAGAGGGGCTTGCATCTCCTGTGTTTGAAATTTGATTTCCTGTCTTTTCCCCATCGCTTCCCACGTGATCCCCTCTCTGCTCCATCATTTTTTATAATCTTCTTAGTGTTGGATGGGTTTCCACATTGTTGATCATTTGTAAAAATTGCAACTGCTTGAGCAATAAAATATTGTATTCTCAAATGTGTATTAGGTTTATTTGAAAGTTTGGGTATAAATTTTGGTAGAGTTATTTGTTGGTTTTAAAATTTATGTTTAAATAAAAGTTGTATTGAAATTTTTGTAATAAAACTATGGAAAATAGATTTTATTTTCTTTGAGCCAAATTGTCTACCAAAGTTAGTATACAAACTAATGTTTTGGTTATTGCATGAAAGGGAGTTATAATACTTTTGTTAAGAAATTATTTGTTGATTTATTGATCTCTTGGTTACTTTAAAAAAAATATAAAATAACTATATATATGTTTTAATTCTGATTTTTAGGACAACAAATAGATGTAGATTTAGTTATTGTATTTGTAAAATAAACCACATTAGCAACATTAAATTAATTAAGTACTTCTAAAGATATGAATTTAAAAAGATAAATACATATATACATATATATATATATATACATATAAATATATATACATATATATATATACATATATATATATATACATATATA
>MU227881.1:2201854-2243790 GCA_018584345.1 Thuja plicata | reverse complement strand
TAGCTGTTAAATGTCACGTAAATATTTCTGCTTTAAATGAGGTTTTTAACAATTTGTTCACTGATTTGACTCTCTGTGTTTTTGTGTTCCGCAGATGAAAAATCACCCGACGGTGCAGAAACTAGAGAAATGGGTTACAAGGCTTCACAAAGAGGTGAGAATTAAGGTTAAAAATGACAAACAAACACATGCAACTAATCTCTTAGAGAGTTCTATTTGAGAGGGAACACTTATACAATCACTACATTAAAGTGTTTTTCGCTTACAAAGAAAAATTTCCCACTCTTTAATTTATTTTCATGCCTAGTTCTTTAAAGCTTTGATTTGATAAAATTTCACTAAAAGAGCTTTTAGGAGGAAATTTGTAATTTGAGTTTTTCCAAGTTTTCTTCACTTTGCCTCGCTTTGTGTTGACTAACTTGTTGGAGGAGATGGAGTGGGAATGATCGCCACTAGGTGAGTGAAATAAGCCAAAAACACTCAAAAATGTGCCTAGCTTTGCTAGCTTCAAAATCAGGTACTTATCTAATCAAGCTTGCATTACTTAACTTGTGGCAATTCATTTGAATCTAGTATAAATAAGGACACCTTACTATTTTCTATTCAAACAAGACATTAGGTATATGCTCTCAACTTTTTGAAGTTGATCAAAAAGCCAAAAGTGTCAATTTTGGGTGGTCAAAAGAAAGGAAAGATTAATTGAACCACACATCTCTTTTTTTTAAGAACCTCCTTGTCAAGGGGTTGAAAATGAACAAATTTGTTTGAGGTGTTTGGAACAAAATAAAAACAATAGGGATATGCTCTTCACTCTTTGAGTGAATTAGATTCCCAAACTTGTTGGACCAAGTTCAATTCTTTCTTTTCAAGAACATGCTAGCTAATTAGAGCTTTAAAGGGCCTGCCCCCAAGAATTACCTTATGAGGATGGTGAGAGGGAATGACCCAAAGTGGGAGATATTTTCTTTTACCACAATGTTGTCCAAACCACTATAAATAAATGCACTTTACCTTAATCAAAAAGTGACTAAAACTTGTGCAAGCCATCCTCACTTCCTCTAGTAGTCCTTTGGGATTGCGCAAAATTATACTTTTGTGCATGTGGGAAGCCCTCAAAGGGGTAAAGGATCTTGTCAAGATTTAGATCAGAATAATTTGACACCTTGATAACATACCAGACCTACCTTTGTAGAGCCATTATTAAAAGCCACATTTGTTGCCTCTAAAGGTAGACTATTTGGAAGACATTCTTGTGCAAACCTGTAAAAACATCTGAGAACATACACTTTTAGTGTTGTTTTAGGGATATGGTTCAAATTTGATGTGAGTGTTGAGTTTGTACTTAATTTTCACGTAAGAATATTCTTTAACAGGTCTGATAAAAAACCTTTAAACTTTTAAAATCCAAAACAATTTGAAAATTTCAACTTTGATCAGCAAAGAGTCACCTACAAACAATTCTGGGCCGCATACAAACAATTCTGTGCCGCCTACAAACAATTCTGGGCCACCTACAAGAACTTTTGTGCCACCTACAAGCAATTATATGCCACCTACAAACAATTATGTGCCACCTACAAACAATTCTGAGCCTCTTGTGAATTGCAGAGTGCCACGTGGAGGAATTCCAGTAACCGCTTACCAACATTTAAAGGCCGCCTACACACAGGAAAGTGCTGCCCAGAAACAAAGAAGAGAAAACAAGGGGAATTCCCAACGCTTTGGAAATATTTTGAAATCATATTTGGATACCCTTTTTGGAGTTATTTCTATCCAGTGCAACAAATAGATCATATTCCTTTGAATATCTATAATGATGAATCTATTTGAGAAACAAATCAATCCTATGGTGGAGAATAATTATCGAAATCAAGATCAAAATCTCCATAGGACTCCATACAATGAAGTAACTGACGATGCAATATTGGAGGCATCCCAAGATCCCATATTCCTTGAAATCATGGAACAAATTTTGATGAAGGATAAAGAAGCATATTTTTCTCAATTAGGAGCAACCCTTCCTCATAATGATGGCATAACAACCTTAAGGAAGAATGAGGAAAAACAAAAGGATATATCATCTAACAAGCCATCATTAAGATCAATTTTTCCTTTTCTTTATGATGATGGGCCATCTATATCTTCATCTTCTTCACAAAATGAAGCATTTGAGAGCAACAAACCTATCTTGGATCAAGGGAAATTTCATGACCACCTTATTTGTGATAAAGAGAATGGAGATGAAGATGTCACTCTCAAGTAAGATTTAAACCAAAAACCTCTATCTAGAAAGGTTTCTCCCATAGCCTTTATGCCTATCATCCTTTGTCCATCTCACAAAACTTCACAACTATCCAAAATTCCTCCACCAAAGAGAAAGCCTAATGATGATACTTTTCATGTTGACTATGTATACCCTCAAGGGCTACCTCTAAAACAAACCCAAGCTGATTTACATCTTGCTGAAAATCATTTCCATGCTTCAAAGATCATAGACCCTAAGCTTCCATGTGCTTGAATGCCTATTCAAAAGGATTATCCATCATTCTTCCAAACATTCCCCATGCATATCCAAGCATCTACCTTATCCTTAGAATTGGCTCCATGTCAAGAGGATAACCCAAAGAGAAAAGAAACAAATATCAATAAAGATCAAGATCAAGATGTTATCCAATCCCCTCCCATATTTGATTAAGGTCCCATATCCATAGAATCCGGTGATGATCCCCTTGCACCCTTTCATTTCTTCCAAGATGATATCTTTCTGGGTCAAGAACAAAGTGTCCTTCCAAGCTTGATATCTAGTCCACTTCCCAAGCAAGATCAAGATATCCCTTCCACCATTTCCAATGAACATATTTAAAATCAAGAGAAAAAAATCCTCTCTACACCATCCAAAGATCCTTGTCAAGATCGAAATACCCCATCAACTCCTTATCATGATCCTCCATATTCACCTTAAGAAACCATCATTCCTCCATATCCCTTGCATGATAATAAATCCCTTCAAGATTCATTTGATCCTAGCAAAGTTGTTCCTATGAAATTTACTCATGATCTAATTGGTATAAAGATAAATCTTAAAGACGAGAGCCTTGGAGATATAAATCATGCCAAATATATTGATATCCCTTTCACACCTTATCTCCCTCCATTCAAACACAACCATATGCCTTCACCATCCTCAAAATCCATTTTGGGTTCCTATGTCCCAAAGTTAAATTCTTCATCCCTTCCATCCATATTGGGTCCATATATTCCTCCATCAACCATGCCTACCATCCCTAGCTCTTCATCCACTTACCCTACCATGTATCAAGATCAACGAAGGCACACATACTTGAAGAATGTTCAAACACCCATCCATATGAACCCTCCATATTATTCCTATTTACCCACAATTCCCAAGTCTTTTGGAAGCAATTTGGATGTGCAACATAAAAATCATAAATCCATGAATCCACATGTGTATAAAGATCACCATGTCCCATCTAATCGACATGTGAATGAAAATAAAAAAAGATTATACAAAAGGTCGCAAAGGTCTACAGAGCAAAAAGACATATCCAAAAGGCCACAAAGGTCCACCAAGCAAAAAGAAAAATCAAAGAAAATGTGGGTTCCTAAATCCCTCATTGAAGAAATTCATTCAAAAGCATCACAAAATAAAGAAAAATCAAAGACTATGTGGATTCCCAAGTCACTTTTGAAAGACTTGCATACAAAAGAAAAATCAAAGTTGACATTCAAGCTTTCGAAGGCTTCCACTCCATCTCCTTCCAAACATTTTCCACTTTCCAAGTCTACTTTGGGTTCCTATATCCCAAAATCCACTATCTTAGCTACATCCTTACCTCCTTCATCCATTGTTCTTCCATCATTCCACCACCCTTCAAAGTGTGTGTAACAGTTGATCTTGCCAACATTTCCATTCACAACATACCTTCTTATCCCCACATTCATTATCCAATACATACTTTCCATCTTTCCATCCCTCTTATCCCATCTATGGCACAAAATGTTCACCACCATATACCCTTATCTTCCATATCTATCCTTTATCATCACCTTATCAATATCTTTGAGCATCCTAGCCATCGCCATGGTTTATTATAGAACATCTTTCAGAAAAGAATTGTTCAAAGATCCAAATGTTGGGGAAATTTTGAAAAATACAAAAAAAAAAAAAGATTGAAAAAAGAGAAAAGTACCTTGTTGAAAACCTGGTAAAATGGGTTCCTTGGTAGCAAAAGTAAAGAAAAATAAAACTGTCCTATGGTGAAAACCACTTCTTGTGGCACCTTGGACAAGTACCATGATGAAAACCTTGCAAATAGGCGTCATGTGTAATTCCTTCCTCTTGCACTCTACACTTGGGGGCAAGTTTCATCCATTTTATCCTCCATCTTCCATATTCTACCATTTATCTCACTTGCATACATATTCCCTCTTTTACCTTTGGTCTTGAAAAGGTTGAACATATCCATGAGCATCAAGTATCTTGACACCATTATCCTTTCCATCATCTTATTCACTTGTTGCATCCATGCTACCCTATCATGATCTTGCTTCTCCCCAATCCACCTTCATTATTCCTAAGTAGTCTTTCCATAATCCCAAACTCATCCCCTCATAGCCTCCAATACCCTTTATCCTGATCGTGCTATATTACCCACATCTTACCCAAATTGATCCATTAGTCTTGATTAAAAATGAAGGATCTAAAGTACAAAAATTTGTTATCAAAATCTTCTTGACATGTCCACTCTTTTGGATCACTCACTTTCATGACATAAGGTCATTATCCTATATGCTATCTATTATGCCCTGCATCCCTATCCCTACATTTTGTGTGAAAAATGTTGGGTCCCCATTTTGGTTTCTACTTTTGGCTCTTGCCTTGTATTTTTCCTTTGTTTTCTTTGTTTTCCTTCTCTGGGGTTTTCTTCCCCGCGGTGTTGTTTTTGTTTTGTTGGTCTCTCGTGACTCCGGGGCCCGGTCCCAAAGTTGGTTGTCCTTTGTTGGGAGCCAAATTCTAGACTCTGGGATTCTTTTCCATGATGTCTTTTTTTCTTAAGATGGTATCGTTGCATGGAATCCCCAGGCCCAGAGTCTGGAGGTCTTTCTGTCCAGATTTTGTGGAAGGAAAGGTAACTTGCTTTTACCGTGGGTATAAATAGAAGTTACCTGTCATTTTCACATTTACCATGATTAAAACACTTAAGCAATCTAAGTGATTTTACAGAAATTTAGTGAGAATCCAATGCTAACCATTCCAAGTTGGTCTGAGCAATTGCGAGTGGTTTGTGGTGGTAAGTGGTGATCATCTAACGATAGAAGTTGTTGTAGAAAATTCACAGAGAATTCCTTTCCTTTCCCTTCTTCATTTTCAGGTTGGTGCCTTCCCTCCTTTTTGTCTTCCTACTTTTGGTTTTGTCTGGTTTTCATGTTGTCTTACTTTTCTGTTGTGTTGCGCCTCATTCTAGTTTGTTGCCCGTTGGTGGGTTGACTCTACCAGAGGGTTGTCTGCCCTCTGCATAGATGTTGGATAATGTAAAAGTTGTAAATATTTTGTGCATTCTCTGCTTTTGTAAATGTATTCTCTACGTTCTATATATGTGTGCATTTGAAGTATATTATTGTGTATCCTTCTAGTCTGCATGTATATACCCTTCAACTCTGTTTCATATTAGTGTATATTCTATGTATATTTTGCTTGGTAGTCTGTCAAGCTCATCGTGCTGCATTTGTTTTTGGTTTCTAATTTGTGAGCTCGCTCTGTGTAGAATACCTCCTGGTTGAAACTTGGCCCTCAACTAGTTTCAACCGGGTGGTTTTCTCTCTCCTCCGTAAACTAGCCTATCTTTCATTTATGTCCCATGTGCGCATTTAAATTTGTCCAAGTGGCCTTTTCTTTTCATGCATTCAGATAGTTGGCTCTACTGCCATCACCATAACTTCTACTTATTGCATACCCACATGGCGCCCATGTGGGTCTGATGGCTCACTTTTTGTGCACACCTTCCAACAGTTAGTTCCCCAGACTCTGGGTCTCTTGCCATCACCCAACCCATGTCTTTCTTTTATTGAGTGTGATGAAACCCCCAAACTCGGATGTTGGTTAAATTTATAATTTCATAAAATATATATATATACTTTCTGGAGTTTTTGAACTAAGCTAACTTTTCAAGGAAAGTGAACGCCACGATGGTAAGATCTCTGGACCCCAGAGTTTTTGTTTATCTATATGTTTTGATGGTCACCTTGCCTTGCAGGTTTCCGACACAACAAACTTTCAAACATGTCTAAGGCTTCTGCATCTTCACCACCTAGGAGTCCAGAACTTCCTTCTACAATGGTTACCAGAGCAGCAGTTAGATACAAAATGGAGAAGGCTCTGGAGAAACTGCCCATGAGCATGAAATACGTAAAGGAAGACATCATCATGGGCTCAAAGATTGAGTCCAAAGTCTAGCTCCTTACCGACACCAGCATCGGGAAATGGCCTGAAATGTAGGCCTTGGTAAAAATGATGTACATCCAACGACAGGCCAAAGATCCATTGGCCATTAAAATTAGAAACTCTAGGATCCTTAAGGTAGCTTGTTTCATGTGCTCGATGCAGTCACTAGAGCTTATTCTTATACTTGCAGCTCACTACAATACATCCGTCTGGGCTGTCATGCTTGCAGCCTTGGAACCCACTGGGTATCCTACTCCCATGGTGTCCCTTGACCCTGATACCTTCCAGAGGGTCTTGGGAATCCCTCAATTTGACAAACCAGTTGTGGTCACCCGATCAGATGCCTTGGCCCAATTTAAGAAATTCAAGGAGGCAGCCTGTATATATGAATAATAATTGGCTCAAGTTCCCAAAGAGAGACCCCAAGAGGATGAAATTAGAAATACCCAGGTCTGAATTCAAAGAAAGCATCTAGATGGGGATGATAGCACTATGTTGGGTCTTCAAGCAACAACATGCCTGAGAATTCTCTGGGTGGATGTATTACATCTTGCTTGGTATCAACATGGACATGGAGTATTTTGACTGGGCCGCCATAATCTCAAACCATGTGGACTCCTAGTTCCTTCAGATAGTCAAGAAGAAGAAGTTTTATATGACTTCCTATGTTCTCTAGGCCCTAGCACAACAATTACCCCACACCAATGGGTTACTCACAGAGGGCGTACTCGGGATTGGCCCGGGCCAGAAAGCCCCTTGGGACCATTTTCCACAAATTCAATGGGAGGCCAGCTTCCCCAGTTTTTCCCAGGTAAATGATGCTTTTGTTTACTACCACCTACTCACACCCACCCAAGATGCAAGATACCGCCTATCTATAGAGGTGATGAATTTGGTCTGGAGTTACAGCTATTACTATATACAATTTCAACAACATACATATATAAGGGTGACCGGCTTCTCCGAGAAACTCTACTTGTTGTCCAAACATTGTGGGGATAAGATAATTCTCCTGGAATATTGTAGGAAAATCCTGGAGTTGCATGCATTCTATGCCTTGAATAAGGTAACAAATATTCCATTCCTAATCAATTGTGGGAATTATTCATGCAGTATGGCCGCCACCAAAGAAGCAGATAATGAGCTTAAAAGCTATAACTTGGCAGAATTTTACTTAGCGCAGAAGCATTTTGATCCGCATGGAAAGATTGCAATGGGACTTCTTCAGGAATTAGAGCCCCATCAATATCACATGGAAGACTTCTGGGAAGATTGCAAGGATGAAATGGAAGTCCGAGGTGGCATTATGTCAAAATGATTGCAGGGATGATGGAAAGATTCAAGCTCTAGAAATCTCTTGAAGACTTCTCAAACGCCAGCTCCACAGTAGATCCCCAGTACAAAGAAAAGGGGGTCAATAAATTGGCCCTCCCACCAGTGAACTAGGATGCCCAGGAAGGGCCCATTATTGAAGAGTTCACCCGCAATGTGGTTGAACGTAGCCACACCTATTTCAAGAAGGTGTGCCTCGGGAGTGTCCGTCGGGCTGCCCAGCTGATACCAAAGTTAACCTCAGGGGCTGGGACTTCTTCACAGGGAGGGAATAAAGGGAAATAAATAATGGAGACTCCCGCTATGTAAGAAGTCCCCATAAAAGATAAAATAAAAGAATTAGTAGCGGCCTCCCAACAAAAGAGGGAGAAATTAATCACACGGTTGGCAACCCCAGTGTCAATGACCGGACCAATTTGTCCTCCCTCCTCTCCTTCACTGGCGGTCTTGATGGTTAAGGCAATGGGGGTGGACCCAAACGAGAAAGTATTACTAAGGGATGCAGGGCCACCCTTAGTCACTAGAAGAAAGAAGAGGCTTAACCAAAAGCCCAAGGCAGAGCCAGAGCTGGGAATGCCCCAAATCCCACAAGTTGAGATCCTTTCTTCTAAATCCCCAGATCTAGAGAGGGAACCAGAGCCTACTAATATCCTGGTCAATCCTCCACGATAGAATGAATTCAATGATATTTTTGAAACCAATGAGTTTGGGAACTTACAGGGGGACATCAAGCAAATAGAGGCTGAAGTCCCAGCATAGGAAGAAGCCCTAGAACAAGAACCTATGTAGAAGCAGGAAGAATAGATGGAGGAAGAGATAGAATAGAGAAAGAGATCACCTCTAAGGTCTTAGAGATACAAAACATAGGAGTGGACCAATAGAAGCAGAGTGAACAAATGGCACCCACTGAGGGAACTGGACCTATGGGAGAAACCGTAACCTCAGGAACCATGTTCCAAGTGCCACTCCCTAGAGAATCCTTTAGGTAGCTAATCACTGTGGCTCAAATGCTAAATTTTGGCCTGGTGCCTCCCCCATTGCCAAAAGATATACCAATGGAAGAAGAAATCCCAGCAAAAGAGGCTAAGAAACAAGAGGAACAACAAGAGGAAGAAACTCCCGAGATGACCGATGAGGACCCAGGCAAAGCCAAAGATAAAAATTATGGGGCTAAAGAAATAAATGTCACTGAGGAAGATGTCACCAATGAATCAAAAGGTGTGGAGAAGGAGTCAGGTGAGACCCACACCACTGAAGAGGAACAACAACAAGATACCAGGGAAGAACCCAAGGAATAAACTTTGGTAAGTAAGCCACTCTTGCTGCCATAGTGGTTGGTCAAAACCAAGAAAAGAAAATATCCTCCAACCCCTAGAGCTCATCTCTCCCTAGCCAAGATGATGGCTCGGGCCCAGGATCCACTGAAGGCTAAGAAAACCCAGATGGTTCATATTCTTTGAACTGGGCCAGGTGAAGAAATAGTTGCAGTGATAGCAACACCTCCCCTAGATGCTGACAAGGAAACCACCGAGGCCAGAGATTAAAAAATCACATAGATATCACTAGGAAAGAGGGGAAAATAGGGTGAGGTAGACCTATTGAAGGAGGCGGCTAAGGCAGTGGAAGCCTGTTATGAAAAGGAGGCCCAAAGGCTCAAGGCAAAAAGAGAGAAAACTGCAAACCTTATGGGATTTCTAACTGAGTAGGCCTATCCTATCAGTGCCATTCCTCTAGAGGCCTCCACATTTGATGCACCACTACCACAAAGTGACATAGATTAATTAAGAGAAATGAAGAAGAAGGCCTAGGAAATAGATGAGTGGGTTTCTCTACAGGTAGGAAACAACTGGCATTTCCTGGTATCCACCCTCCTAGATTTATATGTGGCTCGACATGTCTTGCATCAAGAAAAAACTATTTCCAATATATGGGATGGTGACATAGAAAATTATGAAGCCTAGAAGGTAGAATTTGAAGAACTCCTCAGTCTCAGGGAGGAAGTGGTTTCTGAATCTGGAATTCTGGGTGAAGAGTCATTCGATTTGTGAGGACCCAACACTCTAGACTTGACCTCACATTGGGGATAATCAAGCAACTGGTGGGAACTCTGTAGGAGAAGATTAACATAGTGCAATATTATTTTAATTTATATAAGTCTTTTGTTACAAAGGTGTTTGGAGCTGACCCTTTTAGCACTGATACTTGCACACAGGAGGAATATGTCCTGGGGAAGTTTGATGAGCTGATGGAATAAAGATATCAATCCTTGAAGGGAGTAGATGGTGCCCAAATGATGAGAATAAATCATATGGTACTTAGTAGTCATGATGCGGAAAAAATGGTCGATGAATTTAAAGGAAATGTTCCAGACCTAGGGGAATAGATTGAAGTGGCCAAGTACCGGCGGGCTGGTCTTAAAGAAGTTGATGAGGATGGAATCTCCTACATCCTCTAGACCTTCAACAATAACAAGCAACAATAAATTTCCTCCAGAGGCTGGAGGAAACACAAGTGTTTGTATTTTTTATTCTTTTTGGGACATAAGTCCCCAGATCCCGGAGTCTCGAATCCTATATTTTGCATTCTTTCAGTGACTCGTGTCTTGGTCCCCGAGGTTGACCGATCACTTTCAAGCAGTTAATAAAGCTTGTCAAAGGTTATCAGAGGGAAGATAGCTACATCAAGGCACATCAAATCAACAGTGGGTTTTCTGATTGATGACCTTCTTGAGGTGGCACTTTATATATACACCTGGCACATTGGAGATAGGGCGCTACATTTACCATTTATGAGGCATGTAGCCTCGATCCCCAGGGAATCAAATTTCTTCCTTCTCTTTCTTGGCTCTCTCCTCAAGGCCGATTCTTCTACTCCATTCTCTTGTCTTATTCTTCTGACATGTAAGACCTTCTCCATCTCGAGGTCTTTTGTAAAGTGGTGCAGGTAGTACCGCCCACGGGATAATATATTTTATGGCAAGATATAAAATAGGGTTAGGGTTAGGGTTAGAGGAAAATGTCTATAAATAGTAAGTCTGACCCTTTTCCAAGGGTCGGTGAAATTGATGATTTTGCAGTCCATAGTAATAGAGAAGTAGTATTGTCATTTCAGTTACAGAGCTCAATGCTGCTTGGTCTTTAAAGCTTTTAGTAGTTAGATGCTCCCTTGGAGCTGCCATTGTACCATGCACCAATGCTTACTGGAAGGAATGTTAATGAGGAAGAGAGAGTTCTTACAATGACATTGTTGGAACTTTGTCTTCTAAGTTAATGGTATTTTATGTTTAATTTTTTTCATGTCTTATGTTCTGATACTTTAAGTAGATTAACGACCTCCTTTTCCTTGCTACTGACCAAATATGAATTGATGGTTGTGTATTTCTTCATTATTTAGCGTAGTATATCAGAGCACTATTGATGCATTGAATGTCTAAACATAACTATAGGTAGATGAAATACTTCTAACCTTGCAAGATCTTTTTCAATTTATTTTCTAAGTGTAAGAATGCTCAGAGAAACCTCACCTTCCTAAATCCCCAGAGAGAATGAGTTGAAGAAACTAGCTATCCCCCTCAAAAATAGTCACATCCACCAACTAAACCATGCACCATCAAGACCCGACACTCAGGTGCTTGGAGGCCCGTGGAATCTCATTTCCCTGGACAACCTTTGTAGGTGAAGTTGACCAGAACCCTGGTACCCAATGACAAATTACACCTGTTGGCGGACCCAATCACCAAAGTCCCATCAACAGAAACTGGTGCTAGAAGGAGGGCATGAACTCATCCCCCTCTTGAGATTCTAATTTTACACCTCCTGAGGGTTCACCAAGCCATAGTTTTAGGATCCAAGCCTTCAGTGGGATTGGGTCTTTCTCCCTAGTGAAATTTGAGAGAATCCTTAGGTTAGCCCCAAACCCGAGAAGGTTTGTCAAACTTGAGCCTCTTGCTTGAAATAAATGGGCCCCAAAAACCACACTAGCCACTATAATCTAGGGGTCCAGTACACCGTAGAATATCCAAACTCCTCAGACAGTCCCGGGAACTAGCATTCAACCTGCTCAAGTTTCAAATCCCCCAATGTCTGCATAATTCAGTAACACTGGGTCCCCTATGGGAACTTTTTCGAGTGCAATCAATGACTTACCCTTGCCCCTGGAGAAGATTTTCCCATGATATGAGCACCTAGGCTCACAAACCATGGAAGAACATTTACAGGCATACAAGGATGCCATGAACTGACACTAGATCCAACATGAGGTTGTTGTGACCTAGATGTTTCCCCTATCCCTAGGACAGGGTGAGTCAAACTGGTACCTAAACCTTCCTACCAATTCTATCAATAGCTGGCAGGACATGGAGGATGCCTTCTTGGCTGCCTTCTGCATACATGTGGACCCAGCTTGGTCCTATAGCTAGTTCATCTCCATTAGAAAGGAACCCAATGAACCCCTCACAACATTTAATCATCGGTTCCAATGTGCCCTGAAGTGGTGCATGGGCCCTTTCATTCCATCACTGGAAGTAACCATACAGACTTATCTTAATGTGATGGACCCCTTCGTTGCCACTCTCCTCTAGAGAACAACCACTGCGGGCGACCGAGATACTTTGGTGAAAGTTTACAACCTAGCCTTAGAATTATCCTGTGGTCTCAACAAGTCCCTAGGTGGGATTGGGAAAAGCACGCTCTTCAACATGATCCTTGGTGGAACAACATATTCCAGGGGGTATAACCCCAATCTGGAAATAGGTTCCCTCATGATGGTAATGAATCCCCCACCATTGCCGATAGACCAACAGGACTAGTACATTTACCCATTACAGACTCAGTCAATACCAGGTCTAGAAGTCTTCCCTTGGAATTAGCCATAGCAGGCACAACAACCTTAGACACAACCACCTAGAGTGTTCTTCTTTCAATCATTCATGGCTGGAGGATTGCCACCCTCAACTCTAGTGAATGTTGTTTCCTTCCTAGGAAACCAACAACAACTATCACACTATGACGCAAACACCCAGTTGACTGTCGAGGTTGAGTCCCTCCAGAAAATGTTGTCCACCCTGACTGTGGACATGGGTCAGCTGAAGGCAGGGTCCTATGCACACCAAGATTCTAATTCCTAGAGAGGGAATATTTTCTCTGGCCAATGAAACAACAATGTTGGGGGAAGAAACTTCAACAATGGGCCTTGGCCTAATCAACAGCAATGGAACAATAACATGAACACTGGAGGCCCGCCTTTGAACCAAAATGCCAACCAAAATGGTGTTGGACCATCACATTTCACACCACTCATAGACTTCCATCCCATGACCAATTAGTGTAGATTGCACGACACAGGCTCCCACAACGAGGTTAACTATGCCACACTAGAGAAGGTCATTATGATCTCCCAACTAGACAGATAACAATCACATGATGCTACTCCCCCAGAGCCTCCTATGCAAGAGTCAACTCATAGTGCATTCACCTATGAGACCATCTTCTTCAGATCCTCCAGAGAAGATGAAGAAGAATCCGAATTATAGGGATTCTTGGATGAATCAATTCTGGCCTTTGAGGCCAATGCCTTCACCAACCCACAGCCTCCTCACAATACTTGGAGCCAGGCTGGTAAAGGACTAGTTTACATGCCAACACCTCCTACCAAGGACACTCCTTCCTAGAATAATATGACTAATTAGCCCGCCCCTCTAAAAGGTTCTAGCTCTAACCAAGTGAAAGACCTAGCTGAGGGAAGCCACCAATTCTCGGGAGGAAGGTTTGACATAACAAAGGTGTTAGAATGAACCACCACCTCCATGACCTTGATGGAGGTTTTGCTAAACTGTCCTGAGTAGAAGAAGTCTCTTTTGAAGATTTTGGGGAACCCAGAATTTGTCATTCACCCGCCCAGGATGATCTCTTTTGAGGATGCTAACGCGACTATCTTCCAAGGAATAATGAAGATCCTCCCTTCCTACTAGGCCTGAATATCCAAGGCAAAAACATACACAACTACCTAGTAGACTCTGAAGCTTTGGGCAACATCATGCCCTTATCCATATGCCAGAAGCTCAGATTTTGTCCCACCCCATCTAACGGCGCAGTGATTCAAATTGGCAAAGCTACCATGAAAATGGTGGGAGAATTGAAGAACATCTAGATACAGCTTGTCCAGGACCCCAGGATAGCTAGCATAATTGACATCCAAGTGGTGGACATCCCAGAGACCTATGGGATGCTTTTAAGTTGGAATTGGTCTAAATCCTTGAATGGATACTTTTCTACCGACTTCTCCCACTTATGGCTCCCCTGGGAAGGAGAATCAAACAAGATCTGAGTTGAAAGTGAACCCCGGATGAAGCAGGCCCTTACTGAAGTTAGGAGGGTGAGTGAGGTCTTCTTCTCTGAGACTTTCCCCTGGGGTGTACCAACCCCTTGAAATTTTAACATTTGATTTCACCCCCGGGGATGATCCCATAGTTCTGTAGAGAACCCAAGACCTAGAAGAAAAGTTGAGGGTTGAGGTCGACTCTCAGGGTGCTACAGCGACCCCCCCTACACTCTTGTCTGATATTTGGTGTCGAGTACACTATTAGAAACATTCAGAGCTAGAGTGTGAACTTTTCCTTTTCGTCGCTACCTAGCACATCGACGCATTCCAAAATAAAGAATGCATAGTTGATTCCCCGGGACCTAGTATTCCTATTGGAAGCACTTCTTTGGTGCCACCTCCTTAGGGATCTCAAATTTAGACCCTTCCAGAGGAAAACCTCACCCATGCACCAATAGTGAGGGAGGAAGCTCCTCCCAAGTCTCCCAAGAACAATCCAAAGACTACTCCCTCTCCCTAGCCCTATACTGCAAATAACGATCTGTGGACCCTTAAGTTCAACAGGTCCTGGTCCAAACAAGGTTGTGGGGAAAGATTAGAATTAATCAACTCACAAGGGAAATCCTTCCTTGCATCCTACAAGCTATAGTTCAACTGCATGAACAATGTTATGGAATATGAGGCTTTGGTCCTTGGACTCTTATTTTCATTAAGGAAAGGAATCACCTACCTCTGGGCTCTGGGTGATTCAGAGTTGGTTATCAAATAGGTCTGGAGTCAATATACATGTCATGACAAGAGACTGGCCACATACCACAATCGATCTTGGAGCCTTAGTGAAGATTTTGATGCCTTTGGCATTGATCTTATTCCCCAGTGATGGAATTATGTCCTGGATGCCGTCACCATGTCTACCAACACACTTGAGCCTATGGCCAGTTCGTGACTCTGGAGGTTTTTAGTTGAGATGATCCCCACCCCATCCATTCTAGATAATGTCACCCACTTTCAATTTTTTGAGGATGACCAGCACATCCTGGCCTTCATGGCCAATGTGGGTGTCTTTGAGGACTAGATAATGGAGGAATGAGACCATGATGATACTAGACAGGGTGATGAAGATGATGGGATCATGGACCTACCTACCAACACCATCCCTAAGGGGATGGTTGCACTTGAACATATCTTTGACTCAAACCTTCAAGGCCAGGAGAAGATGTCATCCTCCTTTGAGGGAGAAAAATTTGAAAAGGTAAACATTGGCCAGCCTAGTGAGGAAAAGATGATATACATTGGCACCTCCTACTCCCCTAAGGAGAAGGAGAAGATTCTCGTGGTTCTTTGAGAATACATATATGTGATTGCATGGGGATATGAGGATTTAAAAACATATGACACATCTATTATGACTCATACCATTCCCCTAAAACCTGATGCTAAGCCTTTTTGGAAAAAGCAATGACTCAACCCACTGATCGAGCCTCTGATTTGTCAGGAGGTGGAGAAATTACTATCAGCCCAGATAATCTTTCCAATCTAGCATACTACGTGGGTCGCCAACTTGGTCCCTGTTAGAAAGAAGAGCGGTGAAATTCACCTTTGCATAGATTTCTAGAATTTGAATAGAGCCTCCAAAAAAGACAATCACCCTCTGCCTTTATTGGATGAGGTGTTGCAGATAGTAAATGGATCCCAAATGATGTTATTCTTGGATGGGTACTCTGGATATAACCAAGTCATGGTTAAGTATGAAGATAGAGAGAAAATGACATTCACCACCAAGTGGGGAACATTTGCATACAGGAGGATGCCCTTTTGTTTGATTAACACAAGGGTCACATTTCAAAAGGCTATGGACATCACATTCAAGGGCCTTGTGAATTGTTGCATAATCATCTACATGGATGATTTGACTATCTTTTCCCAGGACAGGTGTGACCATACTTCCCACCTTGCCTAGATCTATGAGAGATGTCGCCGGTATGGAATATCCCTCAACCTCAAGAAATGCATATTTAGGGTCACTAAAGGGAAGTTTCTCAGGCATATAGTCTCTAAGAAGGGTATATCCATAGACCCTGAGAGAGTTGAAGTGCTGCTAAACTTACAAATGCCCGACAACAAGAAAGAGATGTGATCTTTCTTCAAAAAGATCAACTTCGTCCAGTGGTTCATCACTAGATTCACCAAAATAGTCAAACCACTCAACGAGATGATGAAAAAGGATACCAAGATTGAGTGGAGTCCTGAAGCAAAGTGGGCATTCACCCAAATTAAATAGATGATAATGGAGGTGCCCATCCTAGCTAGTCTAGACTACTCCCTCCCATTTTACATTTACTCCTTTGCTTTGCCACAGTCTTCCACGACAGTATTAACTCAAAAGGTCAAAGGAGAAGAATGACCAATAAATTTCATGAGCTCCCCCTTCAAGAACACCAAAGTTTGGTATTCATCATTGGAAAAGCAGGTCTTTGCTCCTATCCACGCCATGAAGAAATTCTGGTATTATATTCTCTAGAGCAAGGTGCATGCTATCATCCTAGACCAAGCTTTGAAATCTATGCTAATGCAAAGTGAGTTGGGAAAAAGATAGGGGAAATGGATGGCTATCCTCCAGGAATATGACTTGGAAATGCAACCCATGAAGATAGTCTGAGGCTAGGGACTAAGTTGAGCAATGGCAGAAGAGGCTCCCCATATAGAATGCTAAACTTACATGGTGGAGTCCATCACTCGAGACCCGTGGTATACCAATCTAGTATATCTATTGTTGAATAATAAGTTCCTAGAGGGGTTACCTACCAATAAGCACCGCACCCTGTAGATGAAAAGCACTCACTTCATGATAAAAAACTCGAAGCTTTACTGTAGGAACTATGAGGGAGTGTACCTTCGGTGCATTGATAGGGACCAAGCTGCGAAGATGATCGATGAATTCCATGGGCAATTTGGAACTGGGCATGGCTCAGCCAACGCCACCGCCCATCAAATCCTCTGAGTTGGGTATTATTGGCCCTATATATTTAAAGATGTTTACACTCACATTTGAAGATGCCACACTTGCCAAACTGTGACGCATCATGAGCGTAACCCGGCTATGCCTTTATAACCAGTCTTTGAGGCTAGGCCCTTTTCCCAATGGGCATTTGATTTCATTGGAGAAATAAACCCCAACTCATCTGCCAACCACTGGTATATCCTAACTACTATTGATTACTGTAGCCGGTGGTTGGAAGCTATACCTTGCAAAAACAACACAGTGGATGTAGTTATAAAATTCCTGGAAGAAAACATCATCACAAGATTTAGAATGCCCTTTTCTTTAGTATGTGACAATGGTCTGGCATTTTCTTTGGCACAATTACTTGAATGGACCTACAATCAGAAGATCACTCTGAAGTTCTCCAGCAACTATTACCCCCAAGAGAATGGGGTTGCTGAATCTACAAATAAAAATCTACTTGAAGTGATCAAACACCTGCTAGAACAGAATCCCCGGGACTGGCACCAAAAGTTGAGATTCACCCTTTGGGCAGATCACATTTGAAATACGGCTGCCCTAGGGACATCCCCATCCCATCTGGTTTATGGCCAAAACCCAGTATTCCCAATCAACTTACAGATCCCAGTCTTAGAGTTCATGCAGGAATTTAGCAACTGGGATAACATCGTGGAGGTCAGGCTCCTAAATCTGATGTAGATGGAAGAATAATGAGACATGGCTCTTGAACATTTCATGCATCATCAAGCAGTGGTAAAGAGATGGTTTGACTATAGAGCCCAATACAAGGCCTTTCAAATCTCAGATTTGGTCTTGCTGTGGGAAAAGGCCTGGGAAAAGAAAGGCAAGCACACCAAGTTCCAATGTATCTGGCTTGGACCATACCTAATCTCAGAGATCTACAGGGGAAATACCTATTTCCTTAACACCATGATTGGAGAGCCTGTCTCATTGCCTTTCAATGGACAGTTTCTCAAACATTATTTTGAATAGGGCAGGTTGGCCCAAAGTTGTATTTTATGTAAAGTTTTTGGCTTGTAAATATTTCTTTCCTAGTGCCTTGTTGGGAGGTACCTTGTAAGTAGTCTGGCTGGCTGTCCTCCGGGGCTGCCCTTTTCTTTTGTTGCCTTGTTTTCTCAGGGTCTAACATTTTTTTCTCTCATTTGTAAGGATTCGAATGCTTCGCATAAAATCTAGTCTCTGGGATGTTGTCTTTAACATGGTGAACTTAAGAATCTATTGTTAGCATGATGGAATCGGTCCAGTCTCCAGAGTTATTTTACAAATTTGGTAGTACATTATGAGAAATCTCCATCGGGTTTCTTTTCGGACGTCTAGAAATCAGTGAAACAAAGATAGGTGGAAGGGTGAAAGAAGTACCGCCATTAAAATTAGCTAAGCTTAAGCTTAATGGTGAAAGAAGTATCACCCTTCCACCCAAAAACACGCAAAAATAACAAGAAAAAGGGAATGGGACAGAATTCTAGTTTTCAGGGGAAAAGAGCAAATCTGTTGACTTCAGGGTTTGATATGCTTAGTGCCTCTTCTCTAATTCTCCCAGAGGTCATCATCTTGATTTCCTTTCAAAGCACACACTTCACCACTGATGAAAGGATCATGGACTAAATTGCGTATGGTTGGATTTTCTTAGGCATGTTACTCTTTGCATGTAAGATATTTTGAGTAATGATTATTTCCAATTTTGCTAACCAAAGATTCTATAGTTCTTGAATGCACCAAGGCATTCATCCCAGATAGTTTCCATTTGTTATGCCCTGCATCCTTGTCCCTACATTTTGTGTGCAAAATGTTGGGTCCCCCTTTTGGTTTCTACTTTTGGCTCTTTCCTTGTCTTTTTATTTTGTTTTCTTTATTTTCCTTCTCCAGGGTTTTCTTCCCCACGGTGTTGTTTTTTTTTTGTTGGTCTCTCATGACTCTGGGGCCCAATCCCAAAGTTGGTCATCCTTTGTTGGGAGCTAGATTCTAGAGTCTGGGGCCCAGTCCCAAAGTTGGTCATCCTTTGTTGGGAGCCAGATTCCAGACTCTGGGATTCTTCACCACGATGTCTTTTTTCTTAAGATGGTATCATCGCATGGAATCCCTAGGCCTAGAGTCTGGAGGTCTGTCTGTCTGGAGTTTGTGGAAGGAAAGGTAACTTTATTTTACCGTAGGTATAAATAGAAGTTACCTGTCATTTTCACATTTACTACAATTAAAACACTTAAGCAATCTATGTGATTTTAGAGCGATTTTACAGTGATTTAGCAAGAATCCAGTGCTAACCATTCCAAGCTGGTCTGAGTAATTATGAGTGTTTTGTGGTGGTAAGTGGTGATTTTCTAATGGTAGAATCTATTATAGATCATTCACAGTGAATTCCTTTCCTTGACCTTCTTCATTTTCAGGTTGGTGTCTTCCCTCCTTTCTGTCTTCCTACTTTCAGTTTTGTTTGGTTTTCATGTTGTCTTACTTTTCTGTTGTGTTGTGCCTCATTCTGGTTCATCGCTCATTGGTGGGTCAACTCTACCAAAGGGTTTTCCACCCTCTATGCAGATGTAGGATAATGTAAAAGTTGTAAATATTTTGTGCATTCTCTGCTTTTGTAAATGTATGCTCTGCGTTCTATATATGAGTGCATTTGATGTATATTATTATATATCCTTCCAGTCTACATGTATATACCCTTCGGCTCTATTGTATATTAGTGTATATTCTATGTATATTCTGCTTGGTAGTCTATTGAGCTTGTCATGCTGCATTTGTTTCTAGTTTCTAATTTGCGAGCTCGCTCTGTGTAGAATACCACCTATTTGAAACTCAGCTCTCGGCCAGTTTCAACCGGGTGGTTTTCTCTCTCCTCTATAAACCAACCTATCCTTCATTTATGTCCCATGCACACATTTAAATTTGTCCAAGTGGCCTTTTCTTTTTGCGCATTCAGACAGTTGGCTCCATCACCATCACCATAACTTCTATTTATTGTGTACCCACGTGGCGCCCATGTGGGTCTAACGGCTCACATTTTGTGCACACCTTTCAATGGTTAGTTCCATAGATGTTGAGTCTCTTGCCATCACCCAACCCATGTCTTGCTTTTACTGAGTGTGATGAAACCCCTAGACCCAGATGTTGGTTAAATTTCTAAGTTTGCAAAATTTATATATACTTTCCAGAGTTTTTGAACTAAGCTAACTTTTTAGGGAAAGCAAACACAACGATGGTAAGATCCTTGGACCCTAGAGTTTTTATTTATCTATACATTCTGATGGTCACCTTGCCTTGCAGGTTTCCAAAACAACAAAATTTCAAACATGTCTGAGGCTTCCACATCTTCACCACCTGGGAGTCCAGAACTTCCTTCTACGGCGGCTACCAGAGCAGCAGCTAGGTCCAAAATGGAGAAGGCTCTAGAGAAACTTCCCATGAGCATGAAATATGTAAAGGATGGTTTCATCATGGGCTCAAAGATTGAGTCCAAATTCTAGCTCCTTACTAACACTAGCATCAGGACATGGCCCAAAATGCAGGCCTTGGTAAAAATAATGTACATCCAATGACAGGCTAAAGATCCATTGACCATTAAAATCAAAAACTCTAGGATCCTTAAGGTAGCTTGTTTCTTGTGCTCGGTGTAGTCACCAGAGCTTATTCTTATACTTGCAGCTCACTACAATACATCCGTCTGGGCTGTCATGCTCGCAGCTCTAGAACCCACTAGGTATCCTACTCTCATGGTGTCCCTCAACCCTGATACCTTCAAGAGGGGCTTGGGAATCCCTCAATTTTACAAACTAGTTATGGTCACCGGATTAGATTCCTTGGCCCAATTTAATCAATTCGAGGAGGTGGCCCATATATATATGAACAATAATTAGCTCAAGGTCCCAAAGAGGGACCCCAAGAGGATGAAATTAGAAATCCCCAGGTCTAAATTCAAAGAAAGCATCTAGATGGGGATGATAGAACTATGGTGGGTCTTCAAGCAACACCATGCCCAAGAATTCTCTAGGTGGATGTATTACTTCTTGCTTGGTATCAGCATGGACGAGGAGTATTTTGATTGGGTCGCCATAATCTCAAACCATGTGGACTCCCAGTTCCTTCAGATAGTCAAGAAGAAGAAGTTTTATATGACTTCCTATGTTCTTTGGGCCTTGGCACAATAATGACCCAACACTAATGGGTTACTCATAGAGGGCATACTCAGGATCGTCCCAGGCCTGAAGGCCCTTTCATACCATTTTCCATAGATTCAATGGGAGGCCATCTTCCCCAAATTTTTTTGGGTAAATGATGCTTTCGTTTACTACCACCTTCTCACACCCACTCGAGATGCAGGATACCACCTATCTATAGAGGCGATGAATTTGTTCTGGAGTTACAGCCATTACTATATACAATTTCAATAGCATACATACATAAGGGTGACTGACTTCTCCAAGAAACCTTACTTGTTGCCCAAACATTGTGGGGACAAGATAATTCTCCTAAAATATTATAGGCAAATCCTGGAGCATCATGCATTCTATGCCTTGAAGAAGGTAACAAATATTCCATTCCAAATCACTTATGGGAATTATTCATGCAGTATGGCCACCGCCAAAGAAGCAGATAATGAGCTTAAAAGCTATAACTTGGCAAAATTTTACTTAGCACAGAAGCATTTTGATCCGCATGGCAAGATTGAAATGACACTTCCCCAGGCATCAGAGCCCCATCAATATCACATGAAAGACTTTTGGGAAGATTTTGAGGATGATGTGGAAGTCCAGGGGTGACATTATGTCAGAATGACCATAGGGATGATGGAAATATTGAAGTTCCAAAAAATTTTGGAAGACTTCTCAAACACTGGCTCCATGGTAGATCCCCAGTAAAAAGCAAAGGGGATAGATAAATTGGCCCTCCCACCAGTGAATTGGGATGCCTAGGAAGGGCCCACTATTGAAGAGTTCACCCACAATGTGGTTGAACGTAGCCACACCTATTTCAAGAAGGTGTGCCCTGGGAGTGTCCGCCAGGATGCCCAGACAATACCAAAGTTAACCCTAGGGGCTGGGACTTCTTCATAGGGAGGGAATAAAGGGAAAGGAATAATGGAGACTCACACTATGCAAGAAGTCCCCATAAAAGAGAAAATAAAATAATCAATAGCGGCCTCCCAACAAATGAGGGAGAAATTAATCATGCATTTGGAAACCCCGGTGTCAATGATCGGATCAGACCAATTCATTCTTCCTCCTCTCCTTCACTGGTGGCCTTGATGGTTAAGGAAATGGGGGTGGACCTAGAAGAGCACATAGTACTAAGGGATGCAGGGCCACCCTTAGTCACTAGAAGAAAGAAGAGGCTTAACCAAAAGCCCAAGGCAGAGCCAGAGCTAGGAATGCCCCAGATCCCACAAGTTGAGATCCTTTCTTCCAACTCTCCATAACTGGAGAGGGAACTAGAGCCTGCTATTTTCCTGGCCAATCCTCCCCTGCAAGATGAATTTGATGATATTTTTGCAACCAATGAGTTTGGGAACTTACAGGGGGACATGGGGCAAACAGAGGCTGAAGTCCTAGCACAGGAAGAAGCCCCAGAACAAGAACCTATGTGAGAGTAGGAAGAATAGATGGAGGAAGAGAAAGAAATAGAGCAAGAGATCACCTCTGAGGTCCCAGAGATACAAAACACAGTAGTCGACCGACAGAAGTAGAGTGAACAAATGGCATCCGTAGAGGGAACCGGACCTACGGGAGCAACTGTAACCGCAGCCTCCACATTCTAAGTACCACTCCCCAGAGTGACCTTTGGGTAGGTAATCAATGTAGCTCAAACACTAAATCTTGGCTCAGTGCCTCCTCCATTTCCAAAAGATATAACAATGGAAGAAGAAATCCCAGCAAAAGAGGCTAAGAAACAAGAGGAACAACAAGAGGAAGAAACCCCTGGGATGGCCGATGAGGACCCACGCAAAGCCAAAGATATAAATGACGGGGCCAAAGAAATAAATGTCATTGGGGAAGATGTCACAAATGAATCAAAAGGTGTAGAGAAGGAGTTGGGCGAGACCCACACCACTGAAGAGGAACAACAGCAAGATACCAGGGAAGAACCCAAGGAATAAACTTTGGTAAATAAGCCATCCCTACCGCCATAGTGGTTGGTCAAAACAAAGAAAATAAAAGCTCCCCTAACCCCTAGAGCTCATCTCTCCCTGGCCAAGATGATGGCTCAGGCCCAGGATCCACCGAAGGCCAAGAAAGCTTGGACGGTTCATATTCTTCGAATCGGGCTGGGCGGAGAAATAGTTGCAGTGGTAGAAATGCCTCCTCTAGATGCTGACGAGGCAACCACCGAGGCTAGAGATTACAACATCACAAAGATATCACTAGGAAAGAGGGGAAAATAGGGTGAGGTAGACCTATTGAAGGAGGCGGCTAAGGTAGTGGAAGCCCATTATGAAAAGGAGGCCCAAATGCTCAAGGCAGAAAGAGAGAAAACTACAAACCTTATTGGATTGCTAACTAAGCTGGCCCAACCTATGAGTGCCATTCCTCCAGAGGCCTCCACATCTGATGTGCCACTATCAAAAAGTGACATAAATTCATTGAGGGTGATGAAGAAGAAGGCCCAGGTGGTAGATGAGTGGGCTTCTCTACAGGTAGGAAACATCTGACATTTCCTGGTATCCACCCTCCCAGATTTACATGCGGCCTGGCACATCCTGCATCAAGCCGAAACTATTGTCAATATATGGGAGGGTGACATAGAAAATTATGAAGCCTGGAAGGTAGAATTTGAAGAGCTCCTCAGCCTTGGGGAGGAAGTGGTTTTTGAATCTAGAATTTTGGGTGAAGAGTCATTCAATTTTGTGAGGACCCAACACTCTAGACTTGACCTCACATTGGGGATAATCAAGAAACTAGTGGGAACTCTACGGGAGAAGATTTACACAATGAAATATTCTTTTAATTTATATAAGTCTTTTGTTACGAAGGTCTCTGAAGCTGGCCCTTTTAGCACTGATACTTGCACACCAGAGGAATATGTCTTGGGGAAGTTTGATGAGCTGATGGAATCAAGATATCAATCCCCAGAGGGAGTAGATGGTGTATAAATGATGAGAATAACTCATATGGTACTAAGTGGTCATGATGCGGTGAAAATGGCTGATGAGTTTAAAGGAAATGTTCCAGACTAGGGGGAACAGATTGAAGTGGCCAAGTATCGGTGGGCTGGTCTTAAAGAAGTTGATGAGGATGGAATCACCCACCTCCTCCAGACCTTCAATGATAACAAGAAACAATAAAGTTCCTCCAGAGGCCAGAGGAAACACAAGTGTTTTTATTTTTTATTCTTTTTGGGACATAAGTCCCCGGATCCCAGAGTCCTAGATCCTATATTTTACATTCTTTCAGTGACTCATGTCCCGATCCCTGAGGCCAACTGGTCACTTTCAAGTAGTTAATAAAGGTTGTCAAAGGTTATCAGAGGGCAAATAGCTACATCAAGGCATGTCGAATCAACAGTTGGTTTTCTAATTGATGACCTTCTCGAGGTGCCACTTCAGATATACACCTAGCACATTGGAGATAGGGCGCCACATTTCTCTTTTATGAGGCATGTAGCCTCAATCCCTAGGGAATTAGATTTATTCCTTCTTTTTCTTGGCTCTCTTCTCAAGGCCGATTCTTCTACTCCATTCTCTTGTCTTATTCTTTTGACATGTCAGACCTTCTCCATCTCGAGGTCTTTTGTAAAGTGGTGTAAGTAGTACTGGCCATGGGATAATATATTTTATGAAAAGATGTAAAATAGGGTTACGGTTAGGGTTAGAGGAAAATGTGTATAAATAGTAAGTCTGGCCCTTTTCCAAGAGTCGGCAAAATTGATGATTTTGTAGTCCATAGTAATAGAGAAGCAGTATTTTCATTTTAGTTACAGAGTCAATGCTCCTTGGTCTTTAAAGCTTTCAGTAGTTAGATGCTCCCTTCAAGCCGCCATTGTACCATGCACCAGTGCTTGCTAGAAGGAATGTTAATGAGGAAGAGAGAGTTCTTACAATGATGTTGTTGGCACTTTGTCTTCTAAGTTAATGGTATTTTATGTTTAATGTTCTTCATGTCTTCTGCTTTGATACTTTAAGTAGATTAACAACCTCCTTTGCCTTGCTACTGATCAAATATAAACTGATGGTTGTGTATTTCTTCAGTATTTAGCGTAGTATATCAGAGCATTATTGATGCATTGAATGTCTAAACATAACTATAGGTAGATGAAATACTTCTAACCTTGCAAGATATTTTTCAATTTATTTGCTAAGTGTAAGAATGCTCGGAGAAACCTTACCTTCTTGAATCCCCAAAGAGAACGAGTTGAAGAAACTAGCTATGCCCCTCAAAAATAGTCACATCTCCCAACCGAGCCCTGCACTGTCAAGACCCGACACTCAAGTGCTTAGTGGCCCGAGGAATCTCATTTCCCTGGACAACCTTTGTAGGCAAAGTTGGCTAGTACCCCGGTACCCGGTGACAACTTACACCTGTTGGTGGACCCAGTCACCAAAGTCTTGTCAACACTTTCTAGAACTGCATCATTGGCTTTCATTGCTTATCCAAAAACATGTTTTGCATTGCTATATCCTTTTTCCTTAGCTTGGGTAAGCTTGAGGAGATGATCCTACGGGTCACATTTGCATGCTTCATCCATCATGGCATTTCCATCTCTAATCCATCAGCTTCCAAATCCATCTTTCATGTCCTATACCTTGCTAGACATTGGGAACAAACCAATGTGATCTTGTTTGAGAGATGGTAAATTCTAAAAATTCTAAAAATCAAAAAATTAAAAAAATTAAAAAAATCAAATATCTCTAAAAAATACAAAAACATTAAAAAAAATCTAAAAATCTAAAACTCTTGCATAAAGTCTTTCAGCTGCATTGTCACATACTCAGTTGCATTTACCCAAGATTTACATGGTCTCATTTTTACTTGGGGGAAAACATCATGGATTTTGGTACCAAACAGATTCAATAGTGCAACACCTTGTTCACACATCAGAAGTAGATTTTTAGATTCAGAGGAGAGATATTTTGGAAATTTTGATGGATATCATTGTTTGACCCTAAATAGTTTTATTCGATAACATGATCCTTGAGCTTCATTACCTTATTTTATTAGGATTAAAAATTGACAAACCCTAAATGATCAGAATGTTTGGAATTCTTTTTGAAAATCTGGGTACATTGCAAAACACTTGGAATTTTTGATGAGTTTTTCATTGATTTTTTTGAGTCATGTTCTTTTTAGCTAATCGAGGATGTTTTGACTAGATTGGTGATAATGGAGACATGATGTTTTCATAGGCTTCTATGTGACTATTTTGAGGAAAACTTTTTAACTTGTGTGAATTAGTCTAACAAAATGGTCATCAAAGAACCATTGAGGACATTCATATGGGAAGGAGGGTTAAACTTTGTTTGTTCATGTAAAAGGATACCTTGGCTATTTAAATCTTCCATATCTTAATACCAACCTCCACTTGCAACATTGAATCTAATGAAACCTATATTCATACTCCCATAGTTGGTCATTCAACTAGTGAGGGTTGTACTAGGTTCCTTAAATGAGGTTACCACATGAGATGAAATTCATATTCATATTCTTATGGTTGCAGTGGCACCAGTAAGGATTGTATCTACTCCTAGTTCCACAATGCTCAATGATGAAAATATATCTCAGTTTGCATAACTTTCACAAACCTCAAGGACAATTAGTTGCATTGCATTGCATTCATGTTAGATTAATTGTATTTATTTAGAAGTATCTTTCCAAGTGAAGGGGGTGGAAGTGAATCCTGATTACATCATCAAAGTCCTAATCAATGTCCTCAAATATTTGATCCATCAAATTGATCACATGCTACATCAAGGATATCATCAATATACATCTGCTCACCTAGGGGCAATCTCACCGTCTGATCAACTAGGGGCAACCTAACTTTGTTTATCCCCTGTACTTATTTCTACACCTGATTCATATGAAATGACCCTATCTATTAGCCTCCCACCATCAATCTTCCCATCCAATCCAATCGAATATCAATTAGTCTTATCATCCAATTGATCATCTAACATTAATCATTTATCCTATCATCCATTTTCTCATTTTGAGCACGTAAAATTTCCTAACTCTAGATCTTGAGGAAGGAAATTCAATCTATTTTTTCATCTCTCTAGATCTTGAGAGTGAATTATCAGTTTATCCAATCAATCTATTTGTTCGTCTCTCTAGATATTGAGAGTGAATTATTGATTTATCCAATCAATCCATCAACCTACTTATCCGATTGACATCAATGCAACATCAACCAAGTGATTCTGATTGACATCAAGTGATATTCGATCATCATCACCTTGTCTCAAAAATCAACAACATTTTCTCAATCAAAGCTATTATCATCAAATTCTCTTCACACTAGGGCATGTTTTGTTGCCAAGATTAATGTTTTTCAGAAATGAAAACATCTTGGATCTATTCAATCAGCATTGTTCATCAAAATTTTACCTAAAATCAATATGATTTCTTTTCTGAGGGGGCATCATCATATCATCCAACTGGGATTCTGCAGCATACCTTATATCAAATTTGGGGCATTAAAATTTCAAACTTTATCAGAGTTTCATATCAAAGTTTCATATCAGGGTTTCATTATGGAGTTTCATATCAGGGTTTCATATCAGATTTTCATATCAGAGTTTCATATCAGGGTTTCATATCAGAATTACATATCAGAGTTTCATATTAGGGTTTTCATATCATATTTTCATATCAGTCAATCAGCTCATCAACATTGAATCAACGTTCAGGACAATCCAGATTTCTTTGAATCAATGCACTTCACACATCAATTCAAAGAGGGGCATTTGTAGACACCTAAAATTGACCAGGTGTATCTCAAGCATTCCAAACTATAAATCTCAGCCAAATACTTCAAAAATCTCATCTCAATGCAAATCAAATGGACAAAATTCAAATCAAATTAAAAGAACAAATAATCATGAAATCAAATAATTAAATTCAAGCCTAAAGGGATTAATCAAATTATGCAATTGATTTTTCAATTGTATAGTTCAAATCAAAAAGATCAAATCCAACCCAATCATCCTTCCATGGCTAGTTTAATTAAATTATGGAGTTATTTAATTCCTAATATCTTTGAGACAACCAACCAACTTTCCCTCCATTTGAAAACACCTCAAAGCTTTTGACTTAACCAAGCTTTGATCATGATCAACTCACTCTACCCCCTACACTTGGGAAAATTCTATAAATACAAGTCATTTCCTTTGTGTTTGGGATCCAAGAATTCAAGAGAAAAAGCATCCTTACTATAGGCATATGAGGAGCATTTGAGATCTTTTTTTGAGAGAATTTTAGCATTTGCATTACATTTAGCATATCATGTTTAGAAGCATTTGTTATTTTCTCACATAATCTTGGAGCATTTTGAGCATTCTAGCTAGATTGGAGCATTCATTTTTCATACATAGCTCATTCTAGGATTGTCATTGAGAGAGATTAAGCCTGAGAGATCTCTTAACAAAGCTTAGATAGAGAACCATAAGATGATATAGATTTTAGCTTAAATTCTTAGATTAACTTATTTTTATCTTTCCATAGAATTGTTGCTTTCAATCTTAATTTCATGAAGGTGTATTTTCTTACACACACAGGCAAGAGCCCAAATTCAAATTTTAAAATGGGTGGGATCGGGACTGGTGCGAACGCTACAGATGCTATATGGCACAATAAGCCAGAGGATGTTGTTGACAATGTGAAGCAAGGGAAGGATCTCAATGCTGGACTCACACCTGGGGACCCAGGGGGCCAACTTAGAAACATCAGGAGATAGGCTAGAGTGCAGAAAAAAGTGGGCCTCCCTCTTTGGGGTCAAGCCTAGTAAGTCCTCTTTACCAACGGTCAATAATATATCAAGTCCTTCATAGGGTATTTTTGCTTTGGATATCCCAGACCAGATTATTGATCACACCATTGCCAAAATGAATCAATTCCCTGGTTGGAAGTTTCATGAGGATGAGACCCAACATTGAAGTGGTTAGAGCTTATGCCAATAGGAAATGGGATCTAAAAGGGCAAGTTGATTTGGTTGCTATGTCAAATGGTTTTTTTTCCTTCTTCTTCTCCTGTGAAGAGGATAGGATGAAAAATCTGTACAATGGGCCCTAGATGTTTGGCAAAAATACTTTGATTCTTTGAAAATGGAGCCCTAATCTAGTTTTTGAGGAGGATGAAGTCAAATAGGTTCTGGTCTAGATAAAGCTCCATGTCCTACCTCTCAAGTACTGGATGGAGGAAATTTTTGTGGGGATAGCTAATACCTTTGGGGAGCTCCTTTCAATAGATATTGTCACTACTTCAAGGAGAAGATTAACATATGCTAGGATATGTGTGGGTATTACTCAGAATATTGTTATGCCTGAAAAAATTAACTTTCGCTCTAAACTGGGTTCATGGGAACATAAAATAGAATATGAGTTAGTCCCTTTTGCATGTTTCCATTGCAAGAAGGCAGGACACTGGGCTAAGATGTGCCCTTCAAATATTATCCACAAAATGACTAAGCAATGGATACCAGTGGGAAGAGTGAAGAAAGTTGGAAAGGAACAATCCTTGGGTGCTCCTAGTAAAAGCATCAATAATTATGATTCAAACACAACAAAAATTCAAGATGGTAGCAATAAGATATTAAGTGGGGAGTCTGAAAGTAAGGTATGTAATGGAAACCCTAAGACCAATATAGAAATACAAAGGGAAGAAGGGGAGATTCAGGAAGAAAACCAGAAAGAGACTATTGATATAGTGGATATAATAGTAGAAGAAGAAAAAGAACAACCTCTGGTTCAAAAGGATTAGAATGAAAGGGGATCAGAGGATATAAACCAAAAAATGGAGGATAAAGTTTGGAAGGATGATTTCTAGGGGTTAATTGGTCAAGGTTCATCATATATTCTACATAAATATCCTCAAGGGATCATAAAGATATCTTTTGAAGTTAAGACTCCTAAATGGGGGGATGCTGAAGACATATGTCATGCTCTATCAGGTATCCAGAGTGATGCAGAAAGTCATGGGGATAAGAAAAAATCTAAGAATGATAAAGGAAAGAAAAATAGATCAATGGAAACAAGGACTAAAAAAATAGGAGATGTGGGAGGAATGTTGTCTTCCCCAGGACACTCTTCAAATCAAAAAGTTAGAGCCAAGGAGACTAAGAAGAATATTATAAATGGAAGCCAGCCCACTATAATGGAGGTGGGATCCTTTACTAAGGTATGAAGATCATTTCTTAGAAGATAAGGGGACTGAATAATCCTCATAAAGAGGATATTTTTAGGAATATGATAAGAGATAATAGACTTGATATTTTCTTAATTCAGGAAACCAAAATGCTGAAAGAGAAAGTGGAAAATCTTAGATTCTTTAAAAATGACAATATTTGTGGAGGCGACTCAGAGGGTGCTTCTGGGGGTATTTCTACTATCTAGAATTGTAATGTTATCAAAGGGGGTATTATTTATCAGGGGAATAATGTTATGTGTATTATATTTAAGCATCTAAAAGACAATACTTCTTGGGTTTTAACTAATATTTATGCCCTTAATTCCAAAAAGAGTAGAGAGGTTTTTTGGAATAAGATTTCCTCCCTAAGAAATAGTTTTATTAATGAGGAGTGGCTTGTTATGTGAGATTTCAATACTCCATTAAAAGAAGATGAAAAACAAGGAGGAAGCCTAATGAATTTGGATAGTAGAATTGATCTGATGGATCTTATTGACAACCATTCACTCCATGAAATTGATTTGAAAGGTGTTAAATATACTTGGACTAATAGAAGAAGTGGGCAGGATCTTATCTAGGTTTGACTTGACAGAGCCTTGATTACTAATGACTGGTTTTCCCATTACTACTGCTCTTTATCTGCCCATGTGAGGGTTGGATTGGATCATAACCCTATCACTTTCTTGGCAGATTTTATATCCAAGAAAAAGAATTTTCCTTTCAGATTTGAGAAAATGTGGACTATGCACCCTCAACTTTGGCATAAGATTCAAGAGTGGTGGAGTATTAAAATCCATGGTACAGCCGTGTTTATCCTTGCTAAAAAACTTAAACATGTTAAGGATAACATTAAAGACTGGAATAAAGATACTTTTGGTAACATTTTTTCTTCAAAGGCCAATATCAATATGGAACTGAAGGACATTCAGGACTGCATTCAGAAGGAAGGGTATGTGAGGGTTACTAGAGAATGGGAAAATGAAAAGTTGGTTGAGCTCCATGATATTATTGCTAAGGAGGAAACCTTCTGGAGAAAAAGATCTAGAAAGGTTTTCCTTAATGAAGGGGACAAAAATACCAAGTATTTTTTCATGTATACTCTTAAGCACAGATAGGCTAACAAAATCTCTCATTTAAAAATCAACGGTGCTATATCGGAGGATGAAGAGGTTATTAGGATGGAAGCTAAAAATTATTTTCAAAATCTCCCAACAAAAAATAGAGATATGAATAGGGATGATTAAAGAGATCTACTGGGATGTATTCCTGATATGCTGAATGAGAATCAGAATTTAGTTCTTAATGTTGTCCCCTCTAACTCTGAAATCAAAAACGTTGTCTTCTCCTTTGAAGGAGATAAAGCATCAGGACTAGATGGATACCCTATGTTCTTCTTTCATATGTATTGGCACATAATTGAAAGAGATGTGATGAATGCTGTCAAGGAATGTTTTGGGTCTATAAATTTTCTAAAGGAGTTAAATGGTACTTTTGTTGCCTTAATCCCAAAAAAATAGGGAGTTGATAAAATGGATCAGTTTCAGCTTATAAGCTTATGCAATTCAACCTACAAGATCATCTCTAAAGTCCTAACCTCTTGGATTTTATCTATTCTCCCCTCTCTGATATCTTGGCAACAAAATGGTTTTGTGTCGAGAAGACAAATTTTGGATTCTATAATTTTGGTCCATGAGAATGTGCATTCTCTAGTTATGTCTAGAAAGGAAAGCCTCATCCTAAAACTAGATCTTTCTAAATCCTATGATAGGGTGGATTGGGAGTTTCTTTTGAAAGTCTTGAGTGCTTTTGGTTTTAACTAGAAGAGTACTGATCTTATCTTTTAGCTTGTGTCTTTAGCTACCTTCTCTATTTTGGTCAATGGGTCTCCCACCCCTTTCTTCAAATATACGAGAGGGTTGAGGCAGGGGGATCCCCTTTCTCCTATCCTTTTCATTATTATGGAAGAATTCTTGGGTAGGTTCATGGAAATCCATGTGAGGGATGGAGAAATCAAGGGATTATGTCCCTCATCTGCTAACCAAGTGTGCTCTCACCAACAGTTTGTTGATGATTCAGTTATTATAGGAGAGGCCTTGATTAAAAATGCTACTTATATTAAGAAAGCTCTAAATAAATATGGGAATGCCTCTGGTCAAACTATTAATTGGGGAAAAATCTTAGTGTTCCTCTTTAATGTTCTAGAGAAGAGGAAGATCAAAATCTTGAGGACTCTGGGGTGTGATTTGGGGACCTTCCCTAGAACTTACCTTGCGCTGCCTCTCTTCTTAGAACCCCCTGACACTTTCTGGAGCTCTCTTGTTTATAGATATCACAGTAAACTTGCGAGATGGAAAGGACTTATGTTGATCCAAGTAGGAAAGATTTAGATTCTCAGAGCTACCCTTAAAGGTCTTGCACTATATGCTTTAAGCATCTTTAAAATTCCCAAGAAGTTTGGGGATGCTATTGAAAAAATTCAAAAAACTTTCTTATGGACTAGTACGGAAAAAAAAAAGAGGATTTCTCTCTTAGCTTGGGAAAAATTTTGTAGACCTGTTATTAAAGGGGGACTTGGCCTCCGAAGAATTAGAAATCTCAACAATCATCTCTTGGCCAAATTAATTTGGAAATATTACAATTCTAGGGGAGAATGGACCCTAATTTGGGACAATAAGTACAATAAGGACCACCCTAACTTTATTTCTTTTCTTGATTATGATAGGATTTATGGAAAATATTTTAGAGGGAGGAATGCCATGAAAAATAGAGATATCATTATAAAAGGAACAAGATGGAAAGTTGTAAATGGCAGGAATGTTCTCTTCTGGGAAGATGAGTGGATTTTATAGGCTCCCCTTAAGGACTCCCCTAGATGGCAGAACTTTGAAAACTTCTGTAAGGATAGATTTGGAAGGAAAGTGGAGGATTATTGGGATGAAGATCACTGGAAAGATTTGACTGTTATTGACATTTTGATGGGATAGCTTAACCAAATTCTAGAAACTACCACCCTGATTAAGGAGGAGGATAGGATTATCTAGAAGTATACTTTGAGAGGTTATTTTTCTACCTCTTATGTATATAATAAGGAGTTTAAAGATCTGATTGAGACTTTTTGGGCTAAGGCCTGGATAAAGGATCTTACTCCTAAGATCAATATTTTTTTCTAGATCCTTTCACAAAATAAAGTCCTAACTATTGACAATCTTATGAGAAGAGGGATGAATATTGTGAATAGATGCTACCTTTGTAAGAAGAATTCGGAGAGTGTTGATCATATGATTATTCATTTTCCTTTTGTTAGGGTGATATGGGATAATTCTCTTTTTCTTTTTAATATAGAATGGGTTTTCCTTGAAAATTTGAAGGGTCTTTTTAATTCTTGGATTCATCATTCAAAAAATGATATTGTAAGTCAAGTTTGGAAATATTCTCTTCCCTATATTTGTTGGGGAATCTGGAGAGAAAGGAATGATAGATTTTTTAGGAATAAAGAGACTACTGCCAAAGAGGTTTTTTACAAGATAAAGAGAGCTATTAAAGAAAATGCAGTTTTAAAGGATAGAATTATGGAACCATTCTTGGAGGATATTGCCTTTCTTCACAAATGGAAGATAAAAGTGAATTTTAGGAAGAAGGATAACAGAATTACTAGGGCTAATGCTAGGTGGGATTGCCCACCTAGAGGGTGGATGAAAGTCAACTTTGATTGGGCCTCGAAAGGCAACCCAGGGGTGGTAGGATGTGGGATTGTCATTAGGGATGAGAACAGGGTTTGTAAGGGTATCAAAGCTGTCCCTGTTGGTTTTTAGACCAACCATCTTGCTCAGGCCACTACTGCCCTTAATGCTCTCATCATGGATAAGGGAAAAGGATGCAGGAAATTTTGGATTGAAGGCGACTCTCTCAACATTTTTAAATGCTTGGATTCTCTTACCCCTTCTTCGTGGTCAATTTACAATATAATGCAAAAGTCTAAAGCCTTAATTCATTCTTTTGATAATTGTATGGTGACACATAACTACTGGGAAACCAATGAGGCGGCTGATTGGGCTGCCAACATGGCTTGTAAAATGGAGGTGGTGACTCAATGGGGAGGTGATGTTGGCATGCCAACTCAAGTGCAGTTAATGATGAATAATGACCATTTGTGAAGCAATCAAAAAGTGATCATAAATGGTAAGTTTCAATTATTGGTTTATGGCGGAAGTGACTTGTCATCATTAGCAGCTAAGGAGAACATAATTAGTGGTAATTATTAGCTTGAAGCGGCACATTTTCTAGGTGCACTTCTTTTTTATTAAAGAGAGGTGAGATATTTCAAACAATATTTGCAAATTCATTGAAAGAGAAAATAATCTGGACTAGAGAGAAGATATGGGAGGTAACAAGAAGCATGTGGAACCTGCAAATTTTGATGAATGGCATGAAAGGGAAGATGTGTGGAAAATTTTGGTGGAGGGAGGTTTGGTGATTTTTCTAGAGAGGCTTCATGGGCACAAATCCACCATCAAAAGAATCTTCTTGAAGACCTAGAAAAATAGGAAGGTCATGGTTAGCAACTAGTATATGGAAGTCACCGAGGAGGTTATTGCGGAGGCGACTAGTATGGGGACGGAAGGGCTTAAATTTTACAGAGATAGGATTATCTCAGACAAGGTGTGGTAGAAGTTTCCTGAGGAAGATAAGAGCTCGGCTGGTGAAGGTGGGAACCTCTTATCATGACCCTATGCATATTTCTAGACCCTGGTGATATGTTATGTTTGTGTTCATCAGCTACATCACTCTGGATGGTAGAGTCACTAGGGCCTATGACCACCACTTCATACTTCTTAACCACTTCATACACAAAATAAAGGGGCTTATGGTGTTAGTTTATGAAGTTCTTAAGTCCAAGAAGGTGGAGAGACCTCTGGGTGAAAGAACATAGAAAGATGAGGAAGACACAAAAGGAGATGAGGAGGAAAGTATGTATGAAGAAGAAACAGAGGATGAGGGAGAGGAGAAAAAAGGGTATAAAACTCCTAAGAAGGGAATAAAAAAGGGGTCTTCTTCCTCAAAAAGACTGAAAAAAACCCACTTCAAAATCTCAGATATTGAGAAGGATACAGAGGATGAGAGCTTTGAGGACAGTGACAGAAAAAATAAAAAGGGTAAAATTAACCCTAAGGCTAAGAAGATGAATCTGGTGGAGGAAAAAGAGACTGAAAAGGAGACTGAGGATGATGATAAGGGGACTAAACCCCAAATTGGGGTTAAGAAAAGAAAGAGGGAAGATATCAAAAACTGCAAAGGGAAAAATCCCAACAAGCAGAAAATCATGCTTTCCTCAAATGAGGAAGATAAGGAGAAGGATGAGGGTAAGGATGATACTAACACCACTAAAATCACAGAGAATAAAGAACAGATGGAGGAAGAAATGGTGAAGGAGGATTCTAGGAAGGGCCTCAAAAATAAAAACATTGAGAAGGAGGAAACCCATCACAATGATGACATAGGTAATACTTTTGAACCTGAGGATTTAGAGCATGGTAAAGCGTGCATTACTGATTTTTCTGGTCTAATTAGAAAAAATTTAGGTGATAATGTTGACCTAAAAAATCAAATTGAGAGTATGAGGGGGGAAATGAATATTTTAAAATGTGTTGGTATTGGGGAGAAAATTGTGGCTAAGTATCTGGGGGAAATGAAAGAGACTATTGGAAATTTGGAAGCACAAACTGATTTGGTGAATAGAGTTAGCAATCTGGAAAAGAAGTTCAAGGATTTTGAGGACAGAGCCACTGAAGATGATAGTGTAAGGCAGATAAAGAACCTGAAAGCCAAGGTGGACAAGCTGGAGGACACGGTTCATAAGATTGGGGATCAATCTCTATAGAGTCTAAAATCTTATACAGGGTAGGCCAAGAGATTAATGGAGAAGTTGGAGTAGGATACTAGTGATAAGGATAGCCATGTTGTCAAGGATCTGGCTAGACTGGGAACCCACACTAGGGCTAAGACCAAAAAGGCGAGCCCAAGGGAGGAAAAAGAGAAGAAAAAAGGTTCAAAAATACTATCAATTAGATGGAGGTTATGGTGATTCAGGCCTAGGATATGGTTGATTGCATGTAGCTATCATTTCTTGGGCCCTCCTCTTTTTTGTGTTGTCCCTGTTTATTATGTTTATCATTGGGACTGTTACTAACTAGTCTGTCTGCTCACTTTTTTTGCTGGCTATCTTTTTTTAGTGCCTCGACACAGTTGTTATTGTACTTTCTTTGAATATTTGTATAACTATGTTTAAAGGTTTCAGGTCCTTGTAAAACCCATTTTTACTTAATCAAAACATTTTTACTAAAAAATCATTTTATTAAAAGAAATGATAAAAAAAGTGGTGTGCAGGGGGTGGGGCATTGGCCTCCCCATGGGCAGTGACCGACACAACCAATGACCATGGCCATTGGTCTGTGGTGGCTGCCACCCCCAGTTGTAGCCATTTCTCTCCCCATCATCCCAAAATGAATCCCTACGATATTCTTGAATGGCGCTTGAAAGGGGGGTTGGAATAAAAACCCTCTCTATTATTTCATAAGCCACCATTTAATGTATATATGAAATACCTATCCATTAAGTCAATGTATCAAAGATAATGTATCATCCTAATAAACAAAATATAAAAATATTATCTCTAAAATGATGGATTGGGGTAAGACCTCACATCCTCCCCCTCCAGGCATGAAATTCTTCCTTGAGTTCATAAAAAATGTGGGGGTACTCATGTCTCATACATGTTGCCTCCCATGAGGTTGTGACCTCATTATAATAGTCCCATAGGACCCTAATTTGGTCTAGCTCTCAGCCTTGAAGAGCCAATATCCATCGAGCCAGTATGCAGATGGGCTCCAAGGCCAATTGTCCATCCAAATCCACCTATAAGGCATCCAAATAAATAATTTGAGAGTCATCATAAATATATTTCTGCAAAACATATTTATGGAACACATTTGGATATGTGATAGGCTAGGTGGTAGAGCTAGATAATAGGCAACTGGTCCTATCCTCTCCAAAATCTCAAAAGGTCCTACAAATTGGGGTGTGATCTTAGAGCCCTTTCCAAAATGGATCAGACTCTTATGCAGACACACCCTCATAAATACCCTGTCTCCAACCATATAAAATCTATCAACCCTCTTTGTGTTTGCATATCTATTATGTCTATTTTGAGCATCTGCAAGAAGTTTCCAGATCAAAATAATCTATTTCTCCATATCCCTGACTAACTCTAGCTCAATTGATACCCTATCCTTAATTATGTCCCAATTCTATGGTGTTTGGAATGGCCTTCCATACAAATTTTGATAAGGAGGCATACCCAAGGATTTTTTATGCCCATTATTGTAGGCAAACTCTACTAAGTGTAGGTACTCCTCCCCTCTCGACTAGTGATCCATAACATACATCGATAATATATCCTATAAAACTTGATTAACTCTCTCAATCTACCCATTTGTCTCAGGGTGATAGGTGATATTAAAATTGAGCTTGGTTCCCAATGTTTTCTGTAACTCTCTCCAAAATAAAGAGGTAAAGAAGGAATATCGATCAGATATAATCTTACGAGGAATTCCATGGATCTTGACAATGTCTTGCAAGAATACCTATACTACTGTAGGTGCTATGAAAGTTGTACATACGGGTGAGAAGTGAGGAACTTTGGTCAACCTATCCATTGTCACCATGATGGCATCATGGTGGCAAGAAGACATAGGTAGACCAAAAATAATGTCCATGGAAATAGTGTCCCACTTCCACTAATGTACCTCATGTGGCTGAAGAAGACCACCTGGATGGTTATAGTCTGCCTTAACTCTCTAACACTCTAAACATCTGGCCACAATCCTAGAAATGTGCAACCTCATACCTCACCAATGATAGAGTTGCCTCAGATCTGCATGCAACTTCTTGACTTTGAGATGCGCTGCATATGGTGCTCTATGAGCCTCAAGGATAATAAAATCACTCAACCTACCAAGTGTAGGGACATAAATGCAGCCCCTATGATGAATAAGTCCATCAACTTATAAGGAACATCCAACAAATTTCCCCTTAAGGGGCCTCTGAGATCAGACCAACTAAACATACTTTGAAAATAAATCATCCCCAAGCAAGTGTTGAAGTGTGTGATCCCTCAAATCAGTACCAATGGTTATGGAAGAGAGTGCATGTCCCCTCCTAATCAAGGCATCTGTTATAACATTCTCCTTCCCTTTGATGTAGTAGACATTAAAATCATACTCACAAAGGCACTCCATCCATCCCTCTAGCAGACATTAAGATTCAGCTAGGTGAATATGTACTAGAGGCTCTGGTGATCAGAATGGAGCTCAAAACAGTGACCCAAAATATTTCTTCCTTGGACTATTGATGCTTTGATCGAGTGTGCAGGTGAATAAACCATGTATTCAAATTGGGGAAACAAGATTGGATTAATTTTAAAATTCTTGTTAAGCCAATGTTAACCCTAAAGAGGGAAATAACCTCACTGTAATGTTATTTGTTTTTGTAAATGTGGTTATGCATATATGTGAATGTAAATTTTTTAATTTATGTAATTTCCAACTAGGCATGCCAAGTGTGTATAAATGTGATGTGATTTGTGGTGCCAATTGGCACATTTCCATGTGAGTTGGCATGCCCATGGGGTTAAAGGAGTTTAAGATTTCACCCTTGGATTACCTTGTAGTGTTCCTATGTAGGGTTACATACCTTGGAAAACCAAAACCATGAGTCCCATCATAGAATTTCGTGGGTTAACTCTTAGTGAGTTTTAGAGGGGTTAAAATGAGCCCAAGGGGGTAGTTAGGGTTAAGAATAACTATTTCTATAGGTATAATATGGGTTAGGGGTTGGTTTTTTTATGATTAGAGTGTCTAGATCACATTAATGACCCTCCAAAAGTGTCATTCTTGAAAGGTGGCGAAAATTGGAATGTGGGAAGACCATCACCTTCCTCAAGAAATGGGCCTTCTTTTCATTCGTGAGAGAAGACAAGGTGGAAGGAAAAGAGGAATCAAGTCACCTCTCATTATGATTAGTAGGTGGGATTTGGTGAGAGAACCCTTTTAGAGGAAGTTTGGAGGAAAGGTTGGGTTTCTTGCCCACTCTCCAAACTTGGAGACTGCTAGTTGAGTTAGGGAGACTTGGGAGATTTGACTAAGGGAATGAAAAGCTTAAGGAATGAAAATCCCATCTAAAACCTCATTTACCATTTTCTTGGAGAAATTTTGGTGCTCTAAAGCCATGAAAATACTATATGTTCTTGCATTTTCATTTTAGTTGAATATTGTTATTGTATGTATTTGTATTGTGTTATGGATTTCATTGCATTTTCTTTGTTTTCCTGTCTTGTGTGTGTTTTGATGTTTGGGGTGTGAAAGAATAGACTCACCATTAGGAGGGTAGAGAGCCTTGTGTGTGAAGGGTCTTGGGAATGCCTCTTAGTGCAGAGTCTCTTCTCATGGAGAAGAGGGATAAGGCATCGATGTATGGGCTCCATGTGCCATTATTTTGTTCTATTATTTGGCGGTGATAAGGGGAGAAATTTTTTTGAGAAGGAATGGAATTTTTGTTGAATTTTGAGGGCCTTGTGAAGGTATATGCATATTTGGAATTCTATGTTGGTGGCATCTCCTAATTGGTTCATTTTCCACCTTCACCCTAGTTTATGGGTCCAAGGTGACCTATTATGAAAACAATCTTGGTTGGGAGTTCATTTTTGTAGTGCATTTGTTGTTGTTTTGTAGTGTGCATGTGTGTCACACAATCCTCTCTTTTTTCCCTAAGCTTGGGGGTGGTCTTATAGAGACCTCAGCTCCCATATTCTTTTCAAATATTCTCATTTTGCATATTTTTGGGTGACTTGAACCCTTGAATAGTTTCTTGAAATTTGGAGCGAGCTGCAACTCTATTTTGAATGATATTTCTGTGATCAAATTGTCAATGAACGTGAATATTATGTATTGTTTGGGTACATAATACATTATTCTATTTTTAGTGTTCATCCATCTTTGTAAGAATTTAACAAAGGATTCACCATCTTTTTGCTTAATGTTGTAGAGGTCCTTGATACTGACCTTGTGTTTGATGTTATGATAGAAGTGAGAAATAAAATTTTGGGCCAATTCTCCCCAGGACTAAATGCCATTGGGTAGGTGTGAGAACCATTTCATTTATAGCCTGGCTATACTTTATGGAAATAGTCACATTGGATAAGTTTCATCATGTGCAACTTCAATGTAGCTAGCAAATAATTCCCTAATATGCTCTACAAGATTGGTACTGCCTATATATTTGTCAAATTTGGGTACTTAGAAGTGAGTGGGAAATGGAGACATGTGCAATGAGTGATCAAATGGGTAAGGTACAAGTCCTCTTCTTTGTAAGATTTGGTTTTCCTCTAATTTTGCATGTCCATCATTTATGTTTGTAGATTTTGCATTTATTGTGTTAGCATGTCTATTGGAGATTGAGGAACATTCCCAACATTGAATCTATGTGATGTGGTAGGTATAAGGCTTCACTTTGATGTTCCTTGTGTTGGGACTTATGATCTAGTCCTTGGGACTTGGTATTGGTTTCGCAGTGTGTGATTATGATATTGGGGAATCTAGTTGATCCAAGATTATTGTTATTTCTGGGATCCTTGTTAGAATAAAGGTGTAGCCTTTGATGGACCTTGACTGAATGTCATAACCATAGAGATTGATCCATGTGGGAGAAAAGTATTAAGTGTTAGAATACTTCAAGGATAACTGAGAGGGGGAGGGTGAATCAGTTATAAGAAACTTTATCTTTTTCTTATACTTATTAATCTAGATTCATAAAAAGTAAATGCACATTCAGATAACACATTAGACAAAACACAATTTGATTATGGGGAAACCAAATGGTAAAAACCCCAGTGGAAATTAGCACCCACAAAGAACTATACTGGTTTATAGTAATCCCTGTTAAAAGATCATTCAACCCTGTTAGGAGTTGTTCATTACAATGCAGCAGTATAGTGACCTAGTTAAGGGTCTGACCCTAATAGGAGTCTTTTACAATAACCCTATTAGGGGTGGTGGACTCACTGTCCAAGTGGTGAAGGCTACAACCTTCTGGTTATTTGATACACACTGTATCAACAAGGTGAACTGTTGTTTGTGACACTGCTTGTCTGATCAGTTCCTTTTGTGCGTTGATGCTTTAACCTCTTGTAAAGCACTAAAAAAATATTCTCTATGTTCTGAAAGCTTCTACTTCAATATCTATATTATCAACATATGATAAATATAGCTCTGCTACTTTAACACTATGTACTATTTTTCTTATCTCTGGCTTTCGCAACTCTTCTTATCACAAATGACCTTCTATAAGTACATTCTCAAAGTATGAGATCATGGGACCTGTAAGAAAACTCTTCATAACATCCTTGTTGGCTCTA
>MU227881.1:2184051-2198000 GCA_018584345.1 Thuja plicata | reverse complement strand
TGGGAGTTTTCCTTCATACTTTCCTTTTCCTTTCTTTTCTCTCTTAGCAATCATGGCAATAATATCTTCTAATTCTTCATCAATTTCTTCATTCTCATTATGACTAGAGATGTGTGAGGATTTCTTATCATGGATTGAAGCTTTGAAGGCTGTTTCATTCTTAGGTTTAGTCTTCAGTCTTGATATCTCAAATGTAGAGATTTTTCTAATCAAAGTCTCTCTCTTGAATTCTTTAGAAAACTACATGGTCTCATCTAGAATGTTGATTTTGCTTTCATAGTCTGCTGTCAATTTAGTCATTAACTTGTCCATTATGTCTTCTTCTAAAATTTCTCCTCCATTGTTTCTAATTCCAAAACTGCTTCATTTATCCTTTTATTATAAGATCTAATGTTTTCTTTAGGTAACATTTCAAGACTATTATATTTCTTTTTCCATGTCTTTCTGCGCGCATTCTTTGCTTGGATGTCTCCTTCAAACATATCTTCCAAATACTTCCATATGGTATAAGCTCGGTCAACTTTCTTGATCTCAGAAAATTCACTATCTGATAGGGCACTAATAAGGGCTTATTTGGCAATAGAATTTTCTGTAAATACCTCCTTCTATTTGTTTGTAGCATCATCCTTTGCAAGGTATTTTAAAGATGGAATATCAACTTCTTATGTAGAAATCTCAAAGATCTCAAAGCCAACATATTGTAGATGTGTTATCATTTTGTTCTTCCAATCTAGATAGTTCTCTCCATCAAACTTAGGAATCTCTTTTCTAAAGTATTCCATTTGATCTACCTTAAGCTATTAGGCTTTCTCTCCAAGGCACTTGGATCTGATACCAATTGTTAGAATACTTCAGGGATAACTGAGAGGGGGGGGGTCAATTAGTTATCAACAACTTTAAATTTTTCTTCTACTTATTAATCCAGATTGATACAAAGTAAATGCACATTTAGATAACACATTACACAACACACAATTTAATTATGGGGAAACCAAATGGTAAAAACCACGGTGGGAATTAGCACCCAAAAAGAACTATATTGGTTTATAGTAATCCCTGTTAAAAGATCATTCAACCTTGTTAGGAGTTGTTCATTACAATGCATTAGTATAGTGACCTGGTTAAGGGTCTGACCCTATTAGGAGTCTTTTACAATAACCCTATTAGGGGTGGTGGACTCACTATCCAAGGACTCACTGTCCAAGTGGTGAAGGCTACAACCTTCTGGTTATTTGATACACATTGTATCAACAAGGTGAACTATTGTTTGTGAAACTGCTTGTCTGATCAGTTCCTTTTGTGTACCTATGCTTTAACCTTTTGTAAAGCACTACAACAATCTTCTCTATGTTCTGAAAGCTTCTAATTCAATATCTATATTATCAACATATGATAAATATAGCTCTGCTGATTTAACACTCTATACTATTTTTCTTATCTCTGGCTTTCGCAACTCTTCTTATCACAAATGACAATCTATAAGTACATTCTCAAAGTATGAGATCATGGGACCTGTAAGACAAATCTTCATAACATCCTTGTTGGCTCTACTAAGTGCACAAGCATAATTACAACCATGCAAGTATAAAATGAATAGATGCATCACTTCACTAAGTCGGCTTCACCAATTTAATCATAACTTTGCAATAATCTTGAAACACGTTTGGTGCCTTTGGATTAATATCACCAACTAATAACTAATCATGAATATACACATGCATATCTTGAAGATAGGTGCAACTCAAGAATATGTCACATATGTCATCCTTAAACCGTTATACTCCTAGAACTGTAACTGCCAATAACAGAATTACATATCTTTACTAAAACCTCATATTTGGGTCTACATGTATGAACATAGCATAATAAACATGTCAATAACATGTATGTATTCACGTAAGTCTTCATGTCATCATATGGATAAGTACATATTGAATTATTGTTGTGTATTATATGTTGTCATCAATGACAAACATACAATCAATCAACTGTTCAGAATCAAATCTCCAACATTAAGTCCAAATCTAGTAGGAATAGACTACAATGTTTGAGTAGTCGCAAATGAGTTATTGCTCATTTATTGAATTGATGATACATCTTGTGTGCTTGATGTAAAATGCCATGAGTATGATGCTTGAGATAAACTGGTGACTAGGGGTGCACTCAGTTGGGAGCCCATCATGTTTTGGGTGGATGATGTACTAGCTTGATTAGTAGAGATAGTTTGGTTTGAGATAGTCTATGTTGATGTCATGGTCGCTAATGATAGAAGAGACAAGACTTGAGACACCACTAGACCCATTTGAGAGGTTTGAGTTGTGGTTTGTCTTTCTAGTGGTTTCTGGCCATATCATTGATACATTGAATTCGGTGATGAGCTTGACTCCCTTTTTGATCAAAATGGCTAGAAATATTTCAGGGTTTCTTTCCAAAACAACATCAACTACTTGCGTGGAATAAACAAATTTCTCTATGTATTCAAGATGTTTCTCTATGATGTCTTTAAATATAGTTTTTCTACGGGGACCATGAGGAATATGATGCACATTCTCAATGTAGAGAGTATGATCAATGTTTTTGAATGGGTAGTCCTCTTGCTCTTTTTCCCATAGGGGAAACTGGTTAATATAGGATTCATCGGGTTGGGTTCTAGCCTTCAACATACTATAAGGTCCTTCATAGGGTGTGAAAGACATGGTTTTATCTAGGTTTTGAACTACAATGAGTGATATAAAGAAAACAAAAGGGATAACCTCTCGAAGAGAGCCCGAGTACCTATTTTGACAAGGGTAATTCTATGAACAAATTTTGACTTCTCTTGATCTCAGAGATTGGTGATGTAAGGTACTGATTCTGACTCTTTCCTTAGATGAGACAAATTTTATGATAAATATTGATGAAGCTGAGATAATGGGATCAAGATGATCTAATCTAAACTTTTGAACTATCAATGGTAAACAATAGCCCGACTATCAAAGAGGGATGATGCTAGATGTTTTGAGATTCACACAGATTCTTCATTATTTCCTAGGATGTGTAAGCTAACCTTTCATATGAAATGGGGAATCTTTTCCAAGGTTTCAAACCAATAAAAATGTAGAGTATTGATAGATGACTCCAAATTTGCTGATAGAATAAATGAACAGTTTGATAGGTTGAAAACAACAAAATTCCACTGATTGCAGCAGAATGAAAGATCAATTGTGGTAAAATTTAAGTGATTGTGGAAATAAAAGGATCAATTGCGGCAATAAAAGGCTTGATTATGGTATAATTGCATCAATTGTGGAAAAAATTCATCAATTGCAACAAAGTGCAATAGTCTTGAAAAATGATATCAGTTTGGGAATCTGTTTGATAAAATTATCTCTCTGGAACAGTGATTTGATTCTGGAATAGATTTTGGTTGACACCCTAGACTTGTAACATGTTTGACTCATTTTGACAATGTGATATGTAGGTTTTTCATTTTGAGAGTTGATCACACAAGAAAGTATAATAAACATAGTGTTTTAAAGATCCAAGAATAAAAAGTGTATGTTCTACAAATTTTCCAAGTTACAATGTTTTCACATGGTCAAAACAGAGATAATCAGATTAATCTAGGTCAATTTATTTCAAGATGCAATATTATAGGCCCAATGCTTTGATTTTTTTTAGCTCACACAAAAATTATCACACTACTAGGAAACGAAGATCCATGACGTAGGTGCCCGTGTTTTTGCCTTTGCCAGATATTGTTGTCATGCTAATGAAAATCTATTTCATCAACACAATATCCTGTAACACATATGTTGGGAATATTGGGGGGAAATTCTGCAACCCCTTTCACTATAATAAGACACTTTTTTGGAGGTGAAATGGGTAGGTCTCTAATTAACAGGGTTGTAATAGGGTCACTGGAGTCTATCAAATCGGTTTGAATGTGTGTAACTCACTTAAGAGCCTAGTTAACCATATTGGTAACTTAGGGATACTTCACTTGATCCAAGCTATCATCAACACACCTTGCCTGAGCTTGGATAGATATAAAATGGATCTTTGAATAGCATCTTGTTTATATACTGATTGGAAGGATTATTGGTTTAAGGTCATCCTTTGAGGAAGAAGAACTTTCCCCAGACATGCCTCTCTAAAAAAGAATAAAGATTGCTAATCTAATAGATTGTGCAAATGCACCAAAGACTCAAGACACAAGGTTAATTGATACAGCACCAAAATATCAAGTGTGAACTGAGCTAATCATCCATACATACACGCGAGTTCACTTTTTATGCCCAAACCAAATGGTGATTTCTTGTTCAATTTTAGATGCACAAAATTCAAATATTTTTTTATTTTGTTCAATTGCTAACCACCATGTCAATTTTATGCACCAAATAAAAAAATGAGATTGTTTTTCTCAATTTAAGATACACCTAATTTAAATATTTTTTTCCTTTGTTCAATTGTTAACCACCATGTTAATTTTAAGCACCAAGTCAAAAATGGTAGATTGTGATGTTTTGTGTACACTTTTCTTTTTAAGCACCAAAAAGAGAAATGAATTGATTTTAGTTTGCTTTGTTAAAATGTTTCCATGCCACAAGCTGAAATGACGAGTTAGTACTGAAAAACTTGCAATAAAATTGAATAGTATTCAACAACACTTGGATTATTAAGACTGTTAAGGCTAATGGTAACTTTGTATTTGGCTGCAAAACACTTGAGAGGAACAAGATACCTATTAAAATATTCTCTTTGATCTTTAGTTGTGATTACAATGATTTCCTTTCATTGCATGTGGTAATGAGAGGTTCTTCTTATGGCTTCTCTTAGTGATCTAGAACCCGTAGTGCGTCTGTGTCATGCTAAAAAGTTGGGAAAAAAACATAATTAATTTTTTTTTAAACACGCTTAAAGGTTAACTAAACTACCACAAAGGTAATAAGTGCATGCAAAATGGTGTGAAGGAAAAATAGTAACCAGAAAGGTCAGACTAGGTAGAATAACTTTTAGAGTTATCCTACAAAGTTCCCTAAACTACATGCTTCGATCGACACCCAAACCGAGATAGTTGACCAAAAGTCAATTATAGTCTGATTTATGTGAAAGGAAGTTTCTAGGGACCACTAAGTCATTAGGAAAACCCATGCATGTAAATCAAGGTAGTTGACCCAAAAGTCAACTAGAGTTGACTAAAAAGTCAACCATCTCTGAAAGTTGTGAAACTAAAATCCTAGGGTCCAGGGGATATAGGGACAACCTGACATGAAAATTAGGATGGTCAGGCTAACATGACCATGGTTGACCAAAAGTCAACCATGTGTGATACCGGTCAAGGGACACAATAATACCCTAATGAATGTTCAACGCGAGGACAAGAGGTGGTTAAGACCCTCCTTATCGATGATAACAACCATAAGTTTAAAGCTTAAAAGGAATATAATAATAAAATACATTGCACTTTAACCCTTTTATTTTTACATTTAATTAGCAATACTCCATTTATTTAAAAATAAACACCCAACATTTAAATAACCAATAAATATTATGTTTGAACAAAAATAAATTTAATTTTTTTTACATCAAAAGAGAACTAACTATTCAATATATAAAATAAAAACTAATTTAACATCCAATCTTTAAATCAACATTTAAATCATCATTTCTAAATATAAATATAATCTAATATAAAAGAAATCTAATTTACAATTAAATTAAACCTAATTTTCACTTAAATCAAACCTTTAATCTATTTATATAAAAAGAAAACTAAGTTTATCCTTCAAAAATCAAATCTATAAACAAAATCAAAACAAATTTTCTGAGCTAAATGATACTATAATGAGTCATATTTTTATATTTTATAAATATAACCCCTCAAAATACAAAATTTGAAATGCCTTAATGATGGGTTCATAATATTGTTATAATATTCTACTAGCTAACCCCAAACCCTAAGCTTGTTTTTCTTGCAGGGCATCACGGATTGGAGAAACCAGGCGGCGACGAAGGGTTTCTTAAGAGTGGTGAAGGAGTAGTGGTGGCCATAGGTGGTGGAACCACCCTTGTTTAAGAGGAAGGTCAGGGCAGTGGGGGAGGCTTGGGCATGGCACGGTCGTCGCCCTGTCCACCCCACCATTGCATTCACTGCAGTGGTAGTGCGGGGGGCTAGCGCCACCCAGCCCCGTCCACCCAGCACTATGGGTAATGGCTATGGGAGGAAGTGGAGGTGGCTTCAGCCACTCCCCCAAACCTTGAATCCTGTAGTAGCAAACACTCTGTGTTAAAAAAAATACATAACCCGCACAATACATACCATTTCTTTTTAAATTTTAATGACTTCATATATATATATATATATATATATATATATATATATATATATATATATACACCTCCTCTTTTCATGATTCGTGGTTCCCAAGATTTCCAAAGGCAAGGGTTAGTAGCAATGGTTTACAAATAATATAAATCCAACACACAAAGCTACCAATAATGAATAACTTGAAACACAACCAATAAAATGTACAAGCAATGAAAAGGAAAACAAATGAATGCAAACCCCAAAGTGCTTGAAGCTTCTATTGTCTCTCTCTACTCCTTCTGAAATGCTATTTTTGATGCTCAGTATTAGTGTAGGCAGCGTCTATGACTTGAGAAGTGTCGAGAATTTGCTAATTGAAACAGGTGTGTGATCACAAGATGACTTGAATGCTAGAAGCAAAATGACATAGTAATGGCGCACAAGAGCTTGAAATCTTGGATCCTTCAAATGGTTATGAAGGGTTTATTATATAGGAATTGGGGTGAAATAAATGGTTGAGATCAATCCCAAAGATAGGGAGATAAACGGTTGAGATTAAAAGGAACTGGAGAAGCCATCAATAAACTCCACCTCTTCAATTGGTAAAGAGGAGATAGAGTTTGGTTGACTAAAGAGCTAATTGTGAGTTACCTTTTTGAACTGAAGAGGTGGGTAGAGTTACCCATGTGAACTGGAGAGATGGGCGGAGTAACCCATGTGATATGATTGGAGTTATCTCTTTGAAGATAAATGAATATTTAATTCATTTATTTAATTAAAGTTTTCAACATGTGAGATAATTAAATTTTTTTGATTTAGAATTGCTTTATTTGATGAAATTAAATTAATTTAATTGAAATTAATTTAATTGGAAGAATTTAATTAGTTAGTTTAAATATTTGAACTTAAACTATAGGAAATTGAATTTAATTAATTAATTAATAGTAATTAATCAATTAAGGTTAATTAATTAAATAAAATTAATTATTTAATTAATTTTGAGGATTTGATTAGATGATTTGGGGAATAAATTTAGAATAAAATAGATGATTAATTAATGATTAAAAACCATTAATTAATAGATGAAAATTAGTGTTTTTAATGTAAAGTTGCAAACTTGTCCTTTTTTGGGTGTCTACATTTGCCCCTCTTTGATGTGATGTGACTTATCGCAGTGTGTCAAAGATTATTTGATTTTGATCTTGCCCTAGCTTTCCCCAGCGAGAGTAGGTGTATTTATGCCCCCTCAACAAATTTGAGCAAAAAGTCGTGACATGAGTGTTAATTTGTTGAAACTGTAATTTTTGAATATGGGTAGCTGACTGTTTTTAAAAATGCCTTATATTGCCTCTGATATTGACTGTCAAAGTTTTCGGGGACTGGGAAGACAAATTTGACCTCCTATTGAAATTAGGGTTTCTATAAATCCCTATAAGTAGCCAAGAGAGCCATTCATTTGTCACATTGCCTTCTTGGAGCTCTCAAAATCTTGGTGAGTTTGTTCATAGTTTTCTTTTCTTTTCCTCCTATTTTCACGTGATGGCGGGCTTACCGAGAGTCAAACACATTTTTGACCGAGTCCAAACGTATCAGAGAATAGCTGGCATAGGACATCCGATGAGTTTTATCTCTTTGCTTGTCATTAATGCATTTATTTCTCTTTTAAAATTTGTAGTTTTCTGATAATTTGCAATATGTGCCAAAATCATCTGCGGTTTTGCCACAATTGCAGTTTGAATGTCACAATTGCTGGTTTAGTTTTGCAATTGATAAAGGTTCCATAATTGCCATGTTTTCCTATCGCATTTGAAATTTAATTACCACAAATGACTGTTGTGTGCTGCAATCATATAAGAGTACCACATATGTAGGTTTTATTATCGTAATTGCAATTTTGTAACTGTTTACCTGATTTCTTTATCTCATATCTGCTTATTCTAGTTTCTGACACTTCCCTTAATGACTAAAACTAATATATTTCTAATGTGTTGTTGTGTGCAGTTCACCAGGTGGATTCTGTGTTGTCGGGAGTCTAGAATGATAGTTATTTTATATAGGTTCCAGCTATCAGAGGATGAGAGGTCAGTACTTAGGGCCTTAGGTTTATACTGGATCTATTACATGTCAGAGATCACGAACAACAGGGGTCTGATCTCAACTCTTGTAGAGTGGTGGCATTCTGAGACATGCACTTTTTGGTTACCCACTGGAGAGTGTACTGTTACCTTTGTAGTTCCACTCCAACCCTATCATTGCAAAAAATAGTAATATGGACTATGACCCTGGATTGCAAGAGAAATGAAGTATACTTGATACTAAATACTCGTTAATGTCACTAGAAACATGTGCTAGCATTAAGTGAAATACCATGAAGTCAGTTAATACTCTTTGGTGAGATTTTACTATTATTTGATATTCATATATGATAACAATGATGCTCACATGTTAGCTTAGATAGATTATGATTATATTGATGTTGATAGTAAATTATACTTGTGATTTTAGTAATGGTAGTAGATGTGAAATAATCCCACAGTATTGTCTGAGTATGCCCTTTAGCATAAATGTTAAGGTAGCCTCATGGCATTGTAGGTTGATTTCATGATGATATTGATATTAGTTAGTAAACGTAATAATTTATGGTACCAATGATGATTAATGATCTTAACACTTACCAATGACCCTTGATGAGATTTTATGATATAGTAGATGATTAGTGACACTCGACATACTGGCCCTGGTAAGGCTATAGTTGTTATCACCACCATAGTTAAATGGTAAGTAATATATATTGATGATCTCTCTTGATAGCCCTTGTTATTTAAATATTGTGGCTGGTTATTATTGTTAATAAATAATTACATGATGTTGTTGAGGATGCCTTGAGATCATGGACATGATTATGATGATGATCTATGATGGGTGTGTCTAAGGTGGAACAAATTCGTAGTCATTTGCTTGCGAGATCCACAGGATGTCTTGTTCCCCTCCCTTGCCTATTGTTCACATAGTATATGTGTACGTTGCTTTGGCTATTGCACTAACTTGGGCAGGTACCAGGCATTGACTTCACCTGGCTTCACAGGTCTGAGCATGTCTTTTTCCCTAATGGTAGTTATTTAGGGATGTCACATTGGCTAATTTTCCCTAAGCCTAGCCTCGTTGTGCTAAATTAAGTGCAATTTGTCTTTGCAAAGACCCTTATTACATTTGGTTACCATCTTATGGTGATGCCAATGACCCTAACCCTATGTGGATACCCATAAAGAGTGTCTTTGTGTTTAGATTCATTTCGTAGAAATTTCATTGGTGATTATGAGTTTATATTTAAATTAATGATGTTATGATTTAATGGTAAATTTTGATTAAATGAGTTTAAATAGATTATTATATGACTTTGAATGATGAATTAATTTCTGGATATTGTTTGGGGCACTTGGGAGTAATTGTGGTTGAAAAGGAAGTGATTTTTTATGAAATATTTGATTTAACGATATATTAAATTTTATAGCGTAAATGATTATTAAATATTTGAAAGAGATTAATTGATATTTTTTAAAAGAGCTAAATATGTCATATATGTGCTCATTTTGATAGGCATTATATTAAAAATATAAATTGGACATTTGAGAATGCGGAAGGGATCTTATCAATTAGTTATTTAAAATGTTTTCAAAAAGAAAAAGTGAAAGTTAGTTTATAAAAATGAAAAAAAAAAAAGAGTTTATTTGGACACTTAGTATTATTTTTAGGATTTTTTGAAACTCTCTAAACCCTCATACATTCAAAATTTGATTCATTTGTTGGGAGAAATCTATTGGAAAGAATTTTGTGGGTAGGAGCTCAATGAATTAGTCTTATCAAATTCTTATTGTTGTCCAAAGGATTAAAGCTAGGATTGGGTATGTGAAAAGTTCTTCAATTTTGAAGTTTTACACGAGTTGAGGTAGAGTTTTATTGATTTTTCTCTCTATACTCAATATTTTCAATCCAAATTAGTTTTTTTTGTTTAGTAATAATATTTAGAATGTTTTTCATTCTTACACCATTTTATTTCATGCATTGTAGCATTAGTTTTAAATAAAATATCAAAAACGTGCCCTAGGTAGTGTTATGCTGCCCAAATTTTTAGAAATGGTGGAATTGAAAATTTTATGTTAAAAGATGGGTGTTGGGTGAATTTAGAACCAAAGGGTATCTTTAGATTTTTGAATTTCAAACTTTAAATTTTTAATCTTTTTGAGCACCATTATAGAGGATACCATAGTGTTGGTTTTTGCATAAAAATTGATAAAAATTGAAAAGTGGAATTGCAGTGTTTTGATTTCATATTATTATGGGTAATGATGCATATATATAATAAAATTTCTTATTTGAATAAATTTGAGTTCATTTTCAATTAGTTATAGAAATTTGAATATTTGGATGAATTATGAATAGTGAAATCAAGCATTTAAGTTGCTTTGTGTGCGTGTATTTGAAATTAAATAAAAGTTATTGATTGTGAAGTTGAGTGATATATTTGGAATGTCTATAATGATATAATGGTTGAGTCTATGTTTAATCTTTACTGACATAGATGTTAAAGAGTTTATGCTTTGTGAATTTTAGCAAATTGAGAAGATGGAAAACTGTGTTTAATGAAACCTATTGTGAATGTAACTTGGTATTATTACCATGGGTTTTTTTTATGTCATTTTCATATGAAACACAATGATCCTTGGGTGTAGATGATAGGAACAATTGGTAAGTGGCCTCCAATGTGTCACGACATTGAGTAATCACTTGGTTGGATTAATGGGAGTAATATGAAACTAGTAATGATACATAATGTGAAAGTGGATTACGTGTGACTCATGTGTGCTCTCCTCATGCCTTAGATTTTTTTGGGCTCAGAATGAGATGAAAATATGAGACCTCATATGAGAGAATTATCCATTTGTGTGAGCTACTTGTGCTACATGATGACACTTTCCCCTTTGTTTTCCCCTATCACCTAACCTCATTATAGATTGAGTATCACTCCTAATATATTACATTCTAACGAGTAGATGATAGATATTTTTCTATTCATGAGATTGATGTGAGTGCTTTTGATTGGTGTGTGTAATCCTACTCCCAAGTGTATTCTTATTTGTTGTTTTTGGGCCATGTGTACATCTCCTAGCATGGTGGGGTGGGCCTACGGGTTCCACATGGTTGGGTGGTGTTGCCAACCGCCATTAGGGACTAGAGTTTCTAAATCAACATTGACATCAGTTTTGGAATTAGACTTCATCTTCTTACTCTCTATCTCTCTTTTTACTTATCATATTTGGATATGTTATATCATTCATTTGTACGTACCTAGAGATGCATGTCCTATGAAATGTAATCTTGTGTAATTGACCCTCGATATGAAGAAAATATAAATGTACGTATCAAGGAGATGTTTAGTAGTAGTTTACATGTGTCAGTGTTGGTACCAAACACACTTGTTATGTTTCTTTCCTTGATCTTGTTAGAGTAGTCGAGTATTTCTAATAATTAAATCAGTTAATTATTAGTTTATCTACTCTTTGCTTAAGTTAGACTTAGAAAATTTTCCATTTCCTAGTAGTTTCCCTTTTAGGGTTTCGGTATCCTTTATAAAGATTCACCGCCTTGTCTTTCATAAGGAGATCATTTTGTAATTCATTATTGTGTTAATAGAAGCTTTTTTCTGTCACAATGGATTTGCAGTCTCTGGCCTATTGGCCGCCATAGCCAGCTGTTTCTCTTATGTCTTTGCTTCATTCTTGTAGCAGTCTTTGCATGCAGGTGTTCTTGGGAAGATTTGCAGTTCAGCAAATCTAACATGGTATCAGAGCTCGCTTGCAGCTGGCTGTTCGAGTCTTTTCTAAAGCATTCAAGGGTTTGAAGGTTTCACAGCTTTTTCTAGCTTCTTTTTGTGGTTCTGGGGGGTCTCTATTTTTGGAGGCATTTTGGACCAAAACCGACCTCACGGTTGAGTCCGAAAGGCCCAAAAACCCCATAATCCATATAAAGTTTGTCCATTTTGGACACCGGGGCATCTGGAGAATTTTTTCGGCCTCCTACGAGCCGTACGGACACAAATTTCAAGGAAAATCATTAAAAAAATGCATGTTTTTTTAGGTTTTTTGCGCTTAATAAAATGTGCGTAGTGCGTTTGAAATGGCACCGCCACCGGGCCGCCACCGCACCACCGCGGCCCGGCCCCCGGCGGCGCACCTCCCACTGCAACACCGGCCCTCCGGCCCCGCCGCCGCTTCGCAGCCCTCCCACCTCCTCTGCTCTTCGCCACCTGCAGTGGCTTGGCCCTCCTCTCTGCTGAGCTCAGCGGCCTCCTCTGCTGCCCGGGCTCTGCTCTCTGTTTTACTCTGCACCCCGCCGGGTTCTCCCGCTCAACCGGTGGTCTTCCACCTTCGCGCCACTCCGCCCGGTGGCGGCTCCCATGCCAGCCCTCGCGGGCTATGTCATTTGGTCGGCGGTCATATTACAGACCAAGGGCTGCGGCCCAGCACCCGGTGCATGCCATGCGCCCGGGGGCTCATTTTTTTTAGCCCCTGGGGCTCAATTTTGGGTTTTTTTTGGCTTTTTGGAGGTACCTGGGCCTTTTTTGCGATATCTTGAGTATACAGGGGTCTTTTTCTGACTTCCATATACCGTTGGAAAGCTCTTTCCGAGAAATTTCTGATGGTGGAAGTTAGGGTTTTTGGTTCCACCATTTTGATAGAAATTTTTGTTGTTGAAGTCTGATGTCTCTTTTTGCCTTCTGGGAGTCATATCTGGCTCATCCAGACTCCTTTTTTGGCAAACAAGATATCGTCGGAAAGCTGGTTTAGTGTGCTATTCAGTGGCAGAGGTTACTTTTCCTGATTCTTCTCTGGGTTTTCACTCCTCCGTGTTTGGCAGTTTATGCCCTCTAGTGGAGTGCTTAGTTCTACAGGTCCTGGGATCTCTTCTTCTGAGTTCATAGCTCACTCTTCTTTCTGACTTCTGAGCTTGTATGTTCTTTCTAATGCATTCTTGTTTCTGTAAACGCACTGAGATAAAGTGCCTACTTCTGCATTCTTGGATCTTGTTCACCTGGTTCAGTTTTAGTTCTCACACTCTATTATAAAGTGCCATGGGGGGTTATGATGTTTATGTCGCTTTAGGCGCATCCACCTTTGTCAAGTGAGCGTACCTTCCATGACATTAGCCCATGTTGTGTGTCTGTGACACCGCCCTTTATCCTGTGTGTGTGCTTCTGTTGCACTGTTGGTGTTCCTAGTTCTTCTTCTGCAGCTGTTTCTGGTACTGCATTTCAGTGTTACTGTCACCTCTCCCAGTTCAGCATTATGGGGGGGTTCACCTGTTGGTTCTATTGCTTCCTGGTTTGATTGATCAGCTCTTCAGACACTTGTCTTCTCTACCTGGTCATGCACTTCAGTGGGGGTTTCAGCAGTATCTTCTAACAGAGTTTTCAGACATACTTCGGAGATGCTTCTTGCTCTATTCTTGTTCCTCTCTCTGGGACATCTTTTCCCTTTTATGTTTTGGGTACCTAATCAGGCCTAGTTGTCGGGACCCATCTTTCCTGCTTTCTGCAGTAGTTTAGCTTTTTTGCTTCTCCCTAAGTTACACTTAAGGGGGGGTGTTAGAGTAGTCGAGTATT
>MU227881.1:2170023-2183345 GCA_018584345.1 Thuja plicata | reverse complement strand
CTTGATCTTGCCACCCCTTTCCAATATTTTGCATAGTTTGCATCTCTTTTTGAAACTAACTTTAAATACCTTATGATTGATTTAGCTAAGTTATTGATGTAGCTTATCTTATGATGTTGTATGAAATCAACTATGAATTTTATATCATGCATCTAGTTGTGTAGCCATATATACGAGTACAAGAAATAGATAGGCAAGGAGAATATGATACACAGGCAAGAAAGAGAAATGCAGGTATGCAGTTTCAAGTCATGTTGGTTATTGAACATCATAATAAGCTTTAGTGATCTAAGCATATTTATTATCATTTTAGATTACAGTTAAATGATGTAACAAATAGGTTCACACTATGTTTCTTTAATTAATATAGTATGTCATTGTTTAAAAAAAAAATATTGCAAATTAGATATGTTCAAAGTAGAATAAATAGTTTGTTTAATGTCAAATCTAGTGTTTGAATTTTGGGCATTACAACCTTGGAGGATGTGTACCACATCCTTCAGCTTTCGATCCTAGGTGCACTTGTAGAGTATGCTACCCAACCTGGCATCGTTTCTTTGACTGAGCTATCTAGATTTCCCTAAGATCAGCTTGGTTTATCTAGTGCCTATGATATTCCATGGTCCCAATTTGGTTTGGGACTTGATAGGTTGACCACCCTACTAGGTAGTTTGATATGTGGCATATTATGCCCTAATCGATGCCAACACAAATTTCTATCGGCTTTGGTTCCATTTTGTAGAGTATGGTCTGAGATCATACTTTTTATGAATGGGGGCCATGTATGCTGGCGCACATGCACTTTCATATGTTTTACGCGGCTTATCTTAATGGAAAGTCGCTCGGCTGTGGCGTTACCCTCCTACAAATTTGGGCATGGGAGCACATTGTTGTATGCTAACCCATTGGTACATGTGATCTTCCTACAGATAGACCATATGTTTTCATGTATGATGGAGCTATCATGCAGACCCACATGGGGCATTTGATGTATTGGCATCAATAGTTAGACATGATCCCTTATTTCATTTGGAGACCATATAGGGAGTGCCCCATTTGAGATGGAGAGGATATCCATCTTCCTTTTTTCCATTAGCAGAGGTACCTGATTGGTCATGTTACATAACATATTTATATGATTGATTTTCACAACACTGACAGGGTGTTCTGACAGTTTGGGGAGCAGCAGGATGTGTCTGATATATGTGCTTATTTTTCTCATAGGTCAAGGGACACTGGTGTCTGGGGTGGCATTGTTTCACTAGATGCTGCACGTACTGAGTTTGTTGGTCTACTACTTTTTTCTTGGACATGGCGATATGCCACTATAGATGTAGGTATGTTTGTGCGATGATATTTTGTGTAATTCCTTTACTGATTTCTTAGTATATCTGCTTTATGATACTTGGTTGTCCCTTTGATGTGGTACTGATGTGTGAATTTTATATTTTGCAAGCACCACTCCATAGTAGGATACTCTTTGGGCATAGACCCAGCCATTTCCATTAATAGATGTCTCTCATTTTGTTTCTACAACCATTATGAGGAGGTGTCATCAGGTATGACAAGGTAGGGGGTTGAGACAAAGGGAGAGATCATGGATGAGATGAAGGTAGGGTTGGTGGTCAAGATTGCAGATGGGATAGAGGTAGAGATGGAGGATAGGGTAGGGGAGATGATGGGGGAGATGATCCTAGTCCTATGGGTGTGGGTGGGGGAGTTCAGACAAGGGGTGGGCAGAGTGGTGGTTGGAACAGTACTCAGCGAGTTGGGTTGAGTGTTATTTTGGAGGATGAGGAGGTAATGAAGGAGGAGGCACCTCAGTTAGTGCGTAGATTATGTTAGCATACTAGTTTTTTTTTGGCACCGAGGGTGGAGGAGAGGGTGGTGGTAGTGGATGTGGATATTAAGATAGGGGACATAGATGTTGAGGCCTTGGATGCTCAGAGTGCAGGGACTAGCTCATCGACTGGTAGTGGCAGTACTAGCAGCAGTACTGGGGAGAGTTCAGAGAGTGAGGAGCATTCTTGGGTGGTGAAGGGGAGGGGAGCTAAGGGATTGGGGGATAGAGCTGAGGAGGGGGATATGGATGTTTCCATGGGAGGGATAGATGTAGATCTTGCTGATCTAAAGAGACTTACTTAGCAAATTATAGATTTACAGGCCAAGCTTGCTTCCTTCGATGCATGTGCCACCGCTTTGGAGGCTAGAGTGATAGCTGCTAAGGCCAGGACATGTGTGGCGGAGGCTAGAGTTGTAGCCACTGAGGCCCAAGAGCGATAGGCTTGAGCTAATGTTTTCTCATTTATTGATAGGGTACAGGATGCATCCCACCAAGATGTTTTGGACAGGTACTATAGATCTAGGCGTGATGCTTAGAGAGAGATTGAGTACTAGAGGTAGAATTATGAGGGTGCAGTTCTTGTTGAGTAGAGAGTACCCAGTTATACAAATTATTAGAGATCCAGTAGGGCTTAGAGATCATAGAGTAGTGGTGTTGAAGCTCCCGGTTCATCACAGAGACTGTCTACTGATATGCCACCCCATGTCCATGTGGCGGTGAGGGTGGGGATAGCACCTGCTGATTGTGTATCATTCCACTTTTGTATCATGTACCATTTTTTATAGTGATGTTCATTTGATATACTCTGAGTAGCTTCTATTTTTGTATCCTAACACACTGATATTTATTGAGATACATGTTGATTAACTTCCTTTGTTCAGACTTGTGACCATTCATTGTACTAAGATATTTTGATTTATATGAGATGCAACTAGTGTTTTTGATATGATGTGCATTGGTTTACTTGATATATGTATGGACCTTCATGATTTGGTTTTAAGTGATGAAAATGTATATGCAATATGATTCTATTATGCAGACTCGTAGATGAATGATTTACTTTTCCTATGATACTGACATGTTTATGCAGGATGGTGGAAATGAAATACATGTTTATATGAGATGGTTATGGATGCATGTGATTTTATGATTTATCATGTATACAACTACTATGTTTTTTTTTTTTTTTTTCTGATGCACTTAAATGGAATGAATGCAATCTATTATGCATAAAATATCTAAGTAATGAAGGTGTTAATTAGAAAGCAGTTAGTTTGGATGTTGTTCTCTAGGATTGATCTAATATATATGGAATGATAGAAAGGATTTTTTTCTTTTTTGATAGATATGAGTTGATAAAAAGGATTTGTGTCCCAAGTCGCTGCCCTTGTTTCCAATATTTGTCATCATTGCATCTTTTTTTGTATTTTTTGAAATTTTGAAGACCGTCCAATGCATCCAGATCACATACCACCTGGATACTACCATGACCTCTTGATAAGCAAAAGGAGTAGAGAGATTGAATAGAAAGAGAACTTGGTGCACCCAAATATTTGGGATATCATAGGTTCTGTTTGAGAGGGTCGAGTAGTGTTTTGACCTGCGAGAGGGTTTTTGGGCCATATAGTTGAAACATTGAATATGGCGGGGAGTTTGACTCCCTTCTTAATCAATATGGCCAAGAAACATTCAGGGTTTCTCTCTATAAAAACATCAACAACCTGTGTAGAATAGGCATCTTTCTCTATGTCTTTGAGCTCCTCCTATGTGACATCATGGAAAAATGCTGATCCATGGGGATTCTTAATGAAAAGAGCATGACTAGTGTTTCTTAAAGGGTCATCCTCTTGTTCTTGTTCCCATGGGGGGAATTGGTTGACATATGACTCATCAAGCTGATTTTTAGCCATCAACATAGTGTAATGTCCTACATAAGGTGTATGAGACATAGTGTTGTCCAATTTTTGTGACTAAAACAAGTGATATAAAGAAAACAAAAAGGATAACCTTTCTAGGAGAGTTTGAGTTATGTTTGGACAAGGGTAATTCTAAGGAAAGATGTTGATTTATCTTGATCTCAAAGACTTGATGATGTAAGAATGGGATTTTTGACTATTGTCTGGGACAAAGTCACTGATAGAGAGATTGATGATTTTGTGATAACGAGATCAAGATATTTCAAGTCTAAACTTTTGAATTAATAGTACTTAGACGATAATTATGCTTCTCAAAGAACAAATGATCTTTAAAGTAAGATTCACACAATGTTATTCATGTTTTTCTTGGATAGACACTGATCTTTTACACAAAATGAGGAGTCTTTTCAAGATTTTTTAGGAAAAAATAGGTTTTTTAAAGTTTCTGATAACGTTTAGAAAACCTCCATCGATTACGGTAAAGTTAGAGGTTTATTGCGGTAATCTATCACCGATTGTGGTTATAAATAGGTCAATGCCAAAAGCACCTAGATATTGACCATCTGGATACCACTTTGTCCTCTAAATTAACTGAAAAAGGAAACCAAGATAGAACTCCTATGCACCCAGAGTCCATCTGGATAACACCGCGAGCTCATTATCTCATAAAGAAAAGGACCAAAGAAAACAAGATAGAACTCCTATGCCCCTAGAGTCCATGTGGATAGCATCATGAGCTCTTGAGTGGAAAAAAAATAAAATACCATAGAAACCAAGATAGAACTCCTATGCACCCAGAGTCTATCTGAATAGCGTCGTGAGCTCTTGATTCTATAAACTAAACAAGAAAAATAAAAGAGAAGGAATGTCTAATTTTTTCCTAGGGTTAAGCTTAGATCGTGGAACTGTGCAACTGCCAAATAAGTGACAATGCCTACCACATTTATCCTAAATCATCATGGCCTTGAAATCAAAGTGAACATTCAACAGACAGCAATAAAAGAAAATAAGTCATGATCTATCATAGCTACTCTCCTCACATGGTAGATCCTGGAGTAGCGTAAGAACATAACCATGAAATATAGACTGACATCTGACCAACTAACTGACCTAGTCAACATTTTGGATGGTTCCTTGATGCAGTTAGATTCTCTTGATTGGCTTGACTCTTTTGATAGGCTTGATTGGCTTGATTGCTTGAGTGTGTCTGGGTTCAGTAATAGATGAGTCATATAAGACTAACCTGTCTGGTTTGTTCGTATCCATCACTATTTAAGATGATTGATATGTTTGATTGATTGATTGTGATCATTTTGTTAGCTGATCAAGTTATGTCAGATGGGCCCAATGCTAATTCACAAAGCTTATGATTATGACATTTGATAGATTGGCTTGGTCGCGAGTTGTTTGTTTGATAGATTTGATAGATTGATAAAGCTATATCATATGAGCCCAATGTTGATTCACAAAGCTCACGATTGTGAAAATTGATAGATTGGCTTGGTCACCAGTTCCTCTCTTGATAATCAAGTTGGTTTTATTATTTGGGATTTTTCAAATTTTTTATTGTTTTTTATGAAGATTGATTTTCTCAGGATTTTCGATTTTTTTTGGATTTTGATGTGTTTTTTATTTTTAGGGATTTTGATGGGTTTTTTGGATTTTTTTGGATTTTTTCAGGACATTTAGAATCACCCCCTAGTTTGGTGGACCAGTACCAACCATGGATAATTATTGGTGCTCAGAGGGTAATGTGCTCCTGGATATAGCTTGGGTAGTCAATCTTGCATTTGAAGTGTGCTTAAGCTTTTGATCTTGGAGTTCATTGATGGTGAAGCTAGATTTGAACACTTGGCATCTTTTTGTTAGATTTTTGCCAAGGTACCTACTCAATAGCACCTATTTTCTAGGTTTTCACTGAGAGAGCAATTTTTTTTCTCTTTAATTTTTTCTTTTTTGATTTTTTTGTCGTCACCAAGGTGCCTGATTGCCAGGTTTTCACCAAGGTAACATTTTGTATTTTTTGATTTTTTTGGTATTTTTTGGATATGTAGATAGGTGCCTTAACCTTAGAGACGTCAAGCATAGAACCTCTTTAGGTGCATGTTTTTGATGTATCTGAGGAGCTGATCTCCTTCCGGTGTCGCCAATGTGAATACCCCACTCTGGGTAGAGCTGAGAATGACAAATGGTCCTAGCCAGTTAGGCTCAAACTTTCCTGGTTTCACTCTTTCTGCTTGGTTCTTTTGATTTTCCATGAGGACAAGGTCTCCTATCTAAAATGTTCATGGCTTCACCTTCTTGTGATAGTTTCTTCTAAGGATATTATGATAGCCTTGTAGGTGGTTGAAGGCATGTTGTCTTCTTTCATCTAGTAACTCCAGTTCACTGAGCCTTGCAACTCTATAGTCTTCATCTATAATCAGGTTCCTCAATGATATCCTTAGGGATAGGATTTCCACTTTGAGGGGTAGGACCACCTCTAATACATAGACTAGGGAGAAAGGAGTAGCTCCTGTAGGTGTTTTCATGCTAGTTATGTATGCGCATAATGCGAGACTAAGCTGTAAATGCCAGTCTTGTCCTCATTTGTTCACTATTTTCTTCAAGATTTTCAAAATTATTTTGTTTGTAACTTTGGCTTGGTCGTTCCCTTGAGGATAATAAAATGAAGAGAACCCTTGTTTGATATGGAATTTTTCACATAGCTCTTCAACATCTTTGTTTTGGAAAGGCATACCATGATTTGTCAGGATGGTTTGAGGGATCCTATATCGACAGATGATGTGGTTAAGTATGAACATTGATATCTTCTTTCCAGTTATGTAAGTGAGGGGAATTGCTCCCACCCACTTAGTGAAGTAATCTATTGCTGCTGTAATTTATTTGTGTCCATTTGGTGAAGAAGGTGTAATTTTTCCCACTAGGTCAAATCCCCACATAGAAAATGGCAATGGTGATGTGATAGGATTTAGTTCTTGGGCTAGTGCATGGATGAGGTCTCCATGAATCTAACATTGCCTACACCTTTGTACATGTTTGTGTGCATCCATCTCTACTATGGGCCAGTAGTATCCCATGCAGATGATCTTCTTAGCTATGTTGTTGCCACCTCTGTGGGTTCCACAAATTCCTTCTTGTACCCCATACAGAGCTCTCTAGGATTCCGTGGAAGTGAGACATGGTAGTAGCATTCTGTCTAGACTTCATCTATATAAATTAGTTGAGAGGATGGTATACCTAGAGGCTTGGTGGATGAGGGACTTTCTTTGGTTTCTAGACAAGTTGGGAGGTAGGACACTACTTTTGAGGTAGTTGTATACATCTTGGTACCATGGGTTTTTAGGACCAACAAGGACGCATGTTGATTCTATGATGGATGCTTGATGTGATGCCACCAAGAGTTGTTCTACTAGAAACTGGAATCATGTTTCATTGCCTGGCATATCAATCAATGATGCTATGGTAGCCATTGCGTCTGCATCTTTGTTCTGAGCTTGTGGTACTTTCTCGAATAAGATGTAGTGGAACTTGGTGCACAATCTTTCCATCTTTGCTCTGTATGGTATTAGCTTCTCATCTTTTGTCATATAATCATTATTAACTTGGCTAATGAACAACTGCAAATCTCCGTAGACCTTAATGTTAGTGATTCTCCATTGAATTGTTATCTTTAGAACGATCACCAATACTTCATTATTTTCTATGTTGTTTGTACACGGGAAGTTGAGTCTAAAATATTTTGGAATTGAATCATGATATGGAGTGATAAGCACTATTCCTTCCCCTACACCATGGTTCATGCATGATCCATCAAAGTATAGTTGCCATACCTTGATTGCTAGTTGTAGCATCATAATGGATTCATCTGGAAAGTAAAAAATGATAGGCTGATGATCCTGTATAGGTGCCTTTGCTAATTGGTCTATAATTACTTTCCCTTTGATGGCCTTTCTATCTATGTACTCAATGTCAAACTCACTTAAAATCATTACCCACTTTGCAAGTCATTCGGTGAGCACTGCTTTGCTTAGGAGGTACTTTAATGGATCAATATATGCTATCAACTTTGTTTGATGACTCAACATGTAATGTCTCAGATTCTGGGAAGTGAAGACGACTTCTAGGCATGATTTTTCAATTGGTGTATAGTTGAGCTCATATCTGACCAAAGTTCTACTGAGATAGTAGATGACTCTCTCCTTCCCCGTGTCATCATATTATGCCAAGAGTATGCCTAGTGCTGATTCCATTGCTAAGATATATAGAAGCAATGGTCTACCTTGGACTGGTGGCACCAGTATAAGAGACTTGAGTAGATAGTTTTTGAATGTTTGGAACGCTTGTTTGCATTGCTCTATCCATATGAATTTGATGTCTTTGTGTAATAGATGGTGGAATGGGCAGCACTTGTCTGCTAGCTGAGCTATGAAGTTCTTGATTGATTGGAGCCTTCCTTGTAACCCTCTCAATTGCTTTAGGTTCGATGGTGGAGGCATGTCCAATATTGCTTTGAATTTCTTTGGGTCTACTTCGATGCCTCTATGTGACACTATGAACCCTAGTAGCTTTCCTGCGGTGACCCCGAATGCACATTTATTTTCTTTTAAATGGACCTTGTATTCATGCATTATGTCAAAGATTAGTCCCAATGCTTGTAGATGATCCTTGTGAAGCATTGACTTGGCTAGTATGTCATCCACATAGTCTTCCATTTTTTTGTGGATGAGATCATGAAAGATAGTTGTCATGGCCCTTTGATACGTTGCTCCAACATTTTTTAGACCAAACAACATGACATTCCAACAATATGTGCCCCAAGGACATGTGAAAGTTGTCTTGTGTTGGTCCTCTGGTGTGATCCTTATCTCATTATACCCTGAAAATTCATCCATAAGTGATAGCATTTGATGCCCAACAATTAGATCTACTATCATATCAATGTTAGGCAAGGGAAAATCATCTTTGGGACAAGCTATGTTGAGATCTCTAAAGTTTGTACAAACTTGTATCTGACCATTGTGCTTTGTAACTGGTACCAAGTTAGATATCCTATCTATGTATGGGATTGGTCTTATGAACTTGGCATCCAGGAGCTTTTTAAATTCTTCCTTGACTATCAATGCAACATGGGGATGCATCTTTCTCAGCTTCTACTTGACAGGTTTGGCATTGGGTAGCAATGGGAGATGGTGTAGTACAAGCTCTAGATCTAATCGTGGCATATCCAAGTAGGACCATGTGAAATTGATCATTCTTTCCTTAAAGAAACTAATGACCTATACTCTCTCCTTTGGGGTGACTAATTTTTCCAATTAGGTATTCTTTGGGTTTTTGTCATCTATCAATTGGACTTCCTCTGTTTCTTCTACTACTAATGTTGAATTCTCCTCTGTTAAGGGTAGGAGTTCCTTCTTTCCATCTTCTAGTGCGTCAGTGAGGTTTTCACTAGAAGATACGTCTTGTTTTAGCTTTTTACCATTTTTTGTGTCAGTAAGGGCCTTTCAATTTTTAATTACTCATGATTATTTTATTTTTTTTGATTTGTTTTGTTGACTAGAAAGAGGGGCTTCCTCCCCAAAGTGTGCTGATCTGTCAAGGTCAAAGGAGAATCCGGCTTTGTGGTCTCCTGATGGAATTCCCTCTCTAAGTCCCGTGAATTCTACAATAGCTTCATCATTCTCGAAGACATCCATATTAATCAGTCCTTGTTGATCCCACTCTATTAGCTCTAGGTGTACAAGACATAGACTCTTATGTTGGTTTGACTCTATGTGGTTGAAAGGGAAGACGGATATGGTTCCTACAAAACTAGACTATGATGTGGACACATCACCTGAAAAATGGTAAATGAAATGTTTATCTATGCAGGGTTGGTCAGCAATAGATAGTTGGTCAAACAAGTCATTAAGGTTTAAGGTGATGGCTAACCGAGGGGAATATTTTGGGATCAATGGTTTAGAGTCATGAAGGGATCTCCACTCGTAATCGTGGGAGTCAGTTTTGATAGAACACTCATCAAATGTCTCACTTCCTTCATTATTATCAATAGCTATGTTGAGGTTTATTCAGGTTTGCATGGTTCCCTCTTTGGTAAGAAACAATTGTGCTAGTATGTTTCTTATTAAGTTATTTTCTGAGTTGTACCCCCGATGCATCTTTGTTATTTGTTCCTAATCAATTGGGATGTCTTGGATTATAGGTTTGGTTCTTTGTTTCACATAGCATAACCCTCTCGTGTTTCTCTAGGTTGGCTGGAGAGACAATTCCATTAAGCCTTGTTGCCTTGCTCCCAGACCATTTGTACCATCATAAGTGAATCTTTGTAACATTGTATAAACATTTACATAGTTTGACAGGGGTAGGGGTTATCAAAATTTCTCTTGTGGGTCTTGGTACCACCATGTAATGATATCTTGTTCAAAAGGATTTTCCTTTGCAATGTCCCTCCATTTGACAAAAGTTGTGGGCAGACATCTGAATAGAATAGGCTCTGGAGTTTCTATTATTATAACTGGTTGTGGCATGCCATATGTTCTTGGGATTTGGGGCATGTTCATGATATTGAGAGCCTCTTCATATTTGTATTCACTACAACCCTTGTCGATAATGGATATTTTTCCCACTTTCCATGTGACATCCTTAGGATTTGAATCTAAAGAGGATGGGATGCTTTCATCTTGGTACAACCATGTACTGATATCTTGTTCAAAAGGATCTTCCTTTGTAATGTCCCCCCATCTAACAAAAGTTTTGGGTGGACATCTGAATAGAATAGGCTCTAGAGTTTTTGTTATTATAACCGGTTGTGGCATGCCATATGTTCTTGGGCTCTGGGGCATGTTCATGATAGTGAAAGCCTCTTCATATTTGTATTAATTACAACCCTTTTCGGTAATGGATATCTTCCCTCTTTCCATGTGACATCCTTAGGATTTGAATCTGAAGAGGATGGGATGCTTTCATCTTGGTTTAAGGGTACCTAGTTATCAGTGCTGATTAGAACCACATTACAATATTGGAAAGGATGGGGATCTCCCTCTATGATTATTTCTTCTCCCTAGTGTGGGAACTTGATGCATTGATGGTATGTTGAAGGTACGGCTTGCATTTCAGGTATCCATGGTCTCTCTAGTAACATGTTGTATCCCAACTCAAGATCTAGGATCTAGAAGGGGGTGTTCTTGACCACTAGACCAATACAGACAGGTAGAGTGATAATACCTTTAGAGATCTTTCCTCTTCATTGTAAGCTCTTATATTTATCCTCCTTGTGATATCAATGCATGATTCTGAATAGCCTAGTTGCTTGATTAACTTTAGAGTATAGATGTTTAATTCAGCCACACCATTAACAAGGACCCTACAGATAGCACTTTTGTGGAAATGGACAAGAAAGTCTAAAGGATCATTATGTATGGGTTTATGTGGGGGTACATAATGGTCTATGAATGTGGCATGTTTGTTAGTAGCTATATGGTTAACCATCGTCTTGAATCTCTCAGGTGTTATGTCCCTTGGGACAACTGCATTCTGAAGGGCTTGGTCAAGTGCCAATTTCTTCTATGTGTAACACCCCAAAATTGGCACCTTATAATCCAATCAATTTTGGTGCATTTTCTCATCATCAAAGTCCTATTGTACTAGGCAAATTCTTCTCCTAATTGACTTTAATTGACTAAGTTTCAAATGTAGAAAACCCAAATTTGCATAAATCTGACATTATATTTAATTCCTAAATTCTCAGGGTTTATTAGCTAAAAATCCCTATGATTAATTGATTTAATTATAAAGTCCTAAGTGCTTTTAATTAAATTAATTCCACCCCCTTTAGCTATTAGAATACTTCAGGGATAACTGAGATGGGGGGTGAATCAGTTATCAGCAACTTTAAATCTTTATCTTAAACTTATTAATCCAGATTGATACAAAGTAAATACATATACAGATAACACATTACACAACACATAAATTTGGTTATGGGGAAACCAAATGGTAAAAACACCAGTGGGAATTAGTACCCACAAAGAACTATACAGTTTATAGTGATCCCTGTTAAAAGATCTTCTAACCCTGTTAGGAGTTGTACATTACAATACAGTAGTATAGTGACCTGGTTAAGGGTCAGACCCTGTTAGGATTCTTTTAAAATAACCCTATTAGGGGTGGTGGACTCACTATCCAAGGACACACTGTTCAAGTGGTGAAGGCTACAACCTTCTGGTTATTTGATACACACTATATCAACAAGGTGAACTACTGTTTGTGACACTGCTTGTCTGATCAGTTCCTTTTATGCACCGATGCTTTAACCTCTTGTAAAGCAATACAAAAATCTTCTTTGTGTTTTGAAAGCTTCTACTTTAATATCTATATTATCAACATATGATAAATATAGCTCTGTTTCTTTAACACTCTGCTCTAGTTTTCTAATCTCTGGCTTTTGCAACTCTTCTTATCACAAATGACCTTCTATAAGTACATACACCAAGTATGAGATCATGGGACCTATAGGAAAACTCTTCTTAATATCCTTGTCAGCTCTACTAAGTGTGCAAGCATAATTACAACCATGCAAGTATAAACTGAATAGACGCGTCGCTTCACTAAGTCAACTTCACCAATTTAATCATAACTTTGCAATGTTCTTGAAATATGTTTGGTGCCTTTAGATTAATATCAAAAACTCATGACTCATCATGAATATACACATGCATATCATGAAGATAGGCGTAATTCATTAGACATGTTACATATGTCAGCCTTAAACCATTATTCCTCAAAAACTGTAACCCTCAATAACAAAATTACATATTTTTACTAAAACATCATATCTCGGTCTGTGTGTATGAACATAGCATAATAAACATGTCAACAACATTTATCTATCCATGCAAGTCTTCATGTCATCATATGGATAAGTACATACAGAAGTACTCCTGTGTATTATATGTTGTCATCAATGACAAACATACAATCAATCAACTGTTCAGAATCAAATCTCCAACAATCTCCCCCTTTGGCATTGATGGCAACATATGATAAAAACAACTTCTGTTCATGGTGTCTTCTTTCTTTTACAATCTTCTCAATATCCTCATCAAAGATTCATCTACACTACTACAGTTACATAGACTATGTTTTATATGTATACTCCCCTATAGTATAGGCTCCTTGTATGTGTTCCTTGTTTAGCTCTTTGTTTGTGCTCCTTGTTTTTAGTACATATTCACCCATTGACATCAATGGAAAAGGGTGCCATAAACCATTATGCACAGGTACTACTCTAGAAGTAGAGTAGTCAACCATTCATCAGTCACACAGGACTAATGTACTTGCTACTTTTTCTAATCAGATTTAGGAGAGGGAATGACTCCCAACTTCTGCCTTAGACACTCAAAAGTATCCTTTGCTAAAGGCTTCCTAAAAATGTCTACTAACTGATCTTTTGTGCTTACATAGTCCAATGTCACTTCCTTGTCTGCAACTTTTTCTCTCAGAAAATGATACTTGATCTCTATGTGTTTTGTCTTTGCGTGCATCACAGGGTTCTTAGACATGTT